>OMNZ01108082.1:16744-30548 GCA_900303255.1 Lesueurigobius sanzi
CTCAAGAGTGGAAAAGGGAAAGAAGAACTCATCAATATGTGAACACATGAGAAAGCTGACAGACATTTTAATGATTTCTTGTGCCATGACATATAGTATTATTCAGGGTGCAGGCTGAAGGGAAGAATCCAGCTCTCTTAGTTCAAGGGTACATTAAATCTGCATCAAATCATAAAGCAAACTGGAGTTTAATATGACTAATATGCAGTGTTTGTGCACAGCTGTCTGCTTTTCAGTATTTCAGAGGACACAATGTTTAAATTACATGAAGTATTCTCACTTTGTTTTTATTCTCGAAAGCTACAAAAACACTAACCCTAGAGCCAGACTGATGCTACAGTTTGCGGGGAAGGTTACAAAAACACTGGAATGCCATTATTAGTAATGTTTAGTTTTGGTGTTTAAGAGGTTAACGTTTCGCGAGGGACATAACATCTTTCCCACAGAGCAGTGAAGGAGGAGGCTTTACTTTGCTTTTGTTGGAGTTAGAGAAAAGACTCTTGATCCAAATTTAGTTTAAAACACCTAAAATGAACAATTCTCCACATGACATAAAAAACAAAATTGTTTTTTATAGAGCATAGTTGACCATTTATACATCAGATAATTTTATGCTGGTTTTAGTTCATCTTTTTACTGTTTTAATGAGAGACACTGCAGGCAAAACTTATTTTCCCTACAGATTTTGTGTCAGTTTGCGCTCTCAACACATACATTTTCTTCTGGAAACAGGTAAATGACCTAATCTTCACAATAAGGAGTGTAATTATTGCACTTATTCAATGTTCTCCATAGAACTATATGGGAAACTGAAATTTGACCATGACCATTTGATCAAAATGTGACAACTTCTCCACTTTAGTATCCTACGGACTCCAAACTTTCCAGTCTTTTGAATGTTTGTTTAGAGGGATTTTTAGCCTCATTTATTGAGTTTCAAATCCCCCAAAAAACAGTTTACAGATGCATTCACTGAAAAGTAGATTTAGATTATTTAAAAACTAAATGAAATATTCCAAATCCCTTCGGAACAAATCTTTGTAACTAATCTATCAACAAAATAACACCATACATGAAAATATGCCATGGTTATACCCATTTTTAGATTTTGTAGCTGAAAATATTGGCAATATATACACACGATTCATCAACATGATTGAAAGCTGGCAATATATACTGTATATATATTGTTTCCATATGCATGTTTCAAATTGATATTACTCAGTTCTTGCATTAATCTGCCTAATAACAAAATACTCTGAACATGTCTGCCATCTACTGGTGAAGGGTATGTCCTGCAAGTGTGTTATGATTAAAACTTTTTTCCCCTTTACAATATCAATGTGAAGGAAGCGGAAGGAAGTGAAGGAATTTATCTAAACAAAGTGTGTTTTTTAAGTTTTTTAAGGTATTATCCCTTAGAAAGACAAAATTACAGTCCGTTTAACCATTCTCTTAATATTATTAGTTACTACTATATATTAACAAAACAAAGTATATATAAACAAATACAGTAGGGTAAAGTTTGTCAAGGTTGTGTCATCAGGTTACAACAGGTTACAACATTCCCTGTATCTGTGTATAAAGTTGACACAGCGCTTAGCCTTCTGGGCAGTGAGTCTTTTGCTCCGCCGTAGACCGTGCGCGCTTGTGTGACAATGACTCCATTTCCCATGGTCCTTTGCGCAGAGTGTGTACATGCGGCGCTCCATGCACTCGCTCCGTACAGTTTAATGTGGTCCTTGAACGACACAGAACCAAGCGGGTTTACATGGCCCTCTGGATCCAGGCCCGCGATTTTGGCCAGGCGTTAACCTCTTACATCCCCAGTAAGTCGCTCGTCATCTGTGTCATTTAATGTGCAAACAGTGACCGGAATAACTTACTTAATCCCGATTTGAAAGTGGCGCTCCGTTAGCATGTCTAGCTCGTATGCTAACAAGCTAGCCTCAGCCGTCAATGCCCAAAGTTGGCAGGGGTTCAGAGTTTAGCCTCAATTAGCAGTCAGACTCAGTGCTGGAGACAGACAGCCTGCTTTAGTGTTGGAAAGCCTCTTATTGATGCTTGTTTGTAAACTACTGACTCCAGTTTTAGCATTTACAGTGTCTGGTCCTTCCTCGTGCACTGCCCTCTACACCAAACTGACCAATGTCACTCCTCAAAATAGGCTCGTGCCAGGCCAGTGTCCCGTCCACCCGCGTGGACTGGGTTCTTGGACCGATGCAGTTGTGTTTACTGCTTTAAAATAAACAAAAATAGCTCGCTGTTTTGTTTACAGAAGTTGTTTACAGGTTGTGTTCACGTTTTGGAATCCAGTTTCATTCGGAGGGCAGGTGTCACTACAGCTTTGTGGGAGGGAAACTGTTTTTGAAAGACATTTACCAAAAGTGTTTTCCCCCAATCAATATTGATTTGATTCACAAAGCTGCAATATTATTCTTATGCAGTGTTGGGGAGTAACTACATGTATTTAAAATACGTATTCAGAGTACTCATTTTGAGTAACTGTATGCAGGTACAAATACTCTCTCATTAAAGGGTATTTAAAATACAGTTACTTTTCAAATACCAAAGGAATACAGAGAGGAAGAAGAGAGAGAGAGAGGAAGGAAGGAGAGAGACAGAGAAAGAAAGACAGAGAGGAAGGAGAGATGGACAGAGAGAGATAGAGGGGAAGGAGAGAGTGAAAGAAGAGAGAGGAACGAGCGAGAGGGGGAGGAAGAAGAGCGATGGAGATGAAAGAGAGAGGGGGAGGAAAGGGGGAGAGAGGAAGGAGAGAGAAAAAGAAAGAAGAGACAGCGAAAGAGGAAGGAGAGAGTGGGGGGAGAGGGTGAAAGAAGAGAGACAGAGAGGAAGGAGAGAGCGAGGGAGAGGAAGGAGAGAGAGACAGAAGAGAGAGGGAGAGAGAGAATGAAAGAAGAGAGAAATAAGAGACAGACAACAGTTGGTGTGTTGCTACATATTTTTAATCTTTCATCATATTTATACAAAAATATAATGCAAATGAAGGTGAAAGTATCTTAAGTATTCAGAATACAGTACACTGATTGGGCAAAGTAACTGAATATGTTACATAATACAATTTAAGACGTAGTATTCAGTATTTTGTAACGGAATACAATTTCAAAGGAGTCTCCCCAACACATGTTTTTGAATATTGTCACCACTTTTGGACACCTTAATGAAAATAATTAGACCTTAACTAGTTCATATGTGCTGATGGTGAAGGCATTGAACTTTATGATAGTTTCATGTAATTCCAGGCAAATTGGCAGAGTTCAGGATTGTAATGAGAGAGTTATTTTCCATAAACTAATGGAGGTCTTGGAAGGTAAAATATTGGAGTTATCATTCACATAAAAGCATTTGGAAACCACAGTGTGTTATTTATTTATACCCGCAGTGACTCAGCAGCTTAAGGAGTTGATCCACGGCTCTTTTCTCCACTGATGATGTTTCTAGCTGATGTAGGTGTGTGTGTCTATGGACAGCGTTTGCTAGTACCCACAAACATGGCGGATTTCCATGGTAACAGTGACTTTATAATAATATTTCTTCCCAAACTTGATAAACTAATAAAAAAAAGATCTGCGGTTTTGACAGTGACCATTCAAAAGTATTACAAGTCATTCAATCAATTATGCCACCATTAAGGCATCATTAAAAACATGAAATTGGATTCAATATGATTTTTTCTTGGGAAAATAGCAACATTGCTCAACGTTTTATTGGATAAGCGAATTAAAAATCCAAAAATGATGGTCCATAACACATTAGAACTGCAATTTTTGGTTGAAATTATACACATATTTTGCTCTAAAGATGCCTGTTGTGTTGAATTTGAGTTTGAATAATGGGCATTTTTCTCACTTCTTTGCTTGAAGGAATATTTGCAGATCTTAAGAAAGTGAAAAGCATTACATTTGACCTGCTGCTTCCTGCGTGAACACGGCTTGGCTTGTAAATTGTGTAGCTTAACACGTCTATAATTTTCACTTCCTGCTTCTCATCCTTCCGCAGGTGAGGGACTTATGCTTTTGGACTCATAACATTAAGGTGAGTTCATGACCCAGAGTCTGAGGTCAAATATTAAGGCGTGTCTGTGTCAACTTGTTCTTGGATAATATTCTCTGCTGCGTGAAGGTATGTGTAGTAGAAGCAGTGTTATCCATTTACTATGAGATACAGCTACAACTGCATTACATCTGTTGTAGTGTATTTGATTATATCTTGATGCAATTGTCGGCATAAAAGAAAATGTTACCTGCATTAGTTTTGGAGATGGACCCTAAAGAAAAACTGGAAAGCCTTGATTTGTATAATATAAAAGTATAAAAGTCTAATTGTTGCAATGTCACAACGCTGTTACTTAAGAGGAGACACTACAGGCAAAAGTCCATTTTTTTTTTATCCTTCAATCTCTCCAACATATAAACCTTCACCTGGAAACAAATAAATAACCACATTTCCACAATAAGGTGTTAAATTATTGCACTGACTCAACATTTCTCCATAGATTTGCACAGAAAATTGTAAATTCTTGGGACAGTTTCTCAAAATAAATTTTTCTTACATTCTTGCAACAACATCTCCACTTTAGTAGCATCTACAGCCGACAAACTTTCCAGTCTAGTACTTCAATATAATATAATATCAATATTTAGACGGACTTTTCAATATTTCATTCCTAGCCTGATTTATTCACGAATAACTACTTTATATTTAAAAAAAAAATACATAAAAAGATATCCATAATCTCCTTTGAACAAATGTTTGTAACTAAATCAACAAAATAAAACGATAAATATGGCTCGATCTAGGGCTGAAACTACTTATCGATTAATCATCAACTAATCTAGTACTGAAATAATAGACTCACAGAGTAAGAATTACATCAAAATGTAAAAAATTTTGTGAACAAACTATGTTTTCTCTGGTTGGTTATACAATGTTCTTTTGCAAATGTTTTAGCTCTGACCAAGTGACCGTAATCTAATCGGAGCAGAATGAGGACTCTCTCACTTTCACAATCCCAGACTGAGTTTTAGAGGTTCTTAGCTTTCAGATTAGGAATGATATGTGGATCTTGTACAAAGAGCAGCTACAGACATTAGCTTTAAGTTCACTCTGTCAAGACGTCCTCAAACAAGTCACTTTAGCTTCATGTGGGAAAAAAAGTTCTTAAAAATGACACTTTCCATGCACTTTTTGCCGCCAAGTGACAGCCCTAGCTCTATCCATTATTTAGATAGTGTCACTGAAATTAAAGGCCATTTTAATCCTAAATAAATGCCTTGTGTGAAAACATAACATCACATAGAAAACTTGCAATACATGTCATTCATGTCAGTAATCCACATGAAAAGCTTCATATTTCATCACCCTTTTTCATTGTTTTCCCTCTTCCCCTTCAGTGTCTGGTCTTAAAGCAGCATGTCCCTCTGCCTTGCTTTTCCTCATGTCTGTGCATTAACACGTTGCTCTTTGGTCTTGATGTTCAGTCTGTGGTTGTGGGATCACAGCACACCCGGGTGAAGATGCTACAGCGCCTCCTGTCTGTGGGGAGGGCCCCGGGGCTGCGGTCAGCGCTGTTGGGAGCTCGCGTCCCGGAGCCTCCCGTGTTCCTCTGCTGCTGCGCTCCACCTTCGTCCCGCCGCGTCACGAACCAGCGCTGGCTCCTCACCTCGGCCTCCTCCAAAGCAGCTCTTCCACCGAAACCTCCCGAGGACAAGCCCGATTTGCCCACCGCTCCCTCGGAGCAGGAGGTGGAGGTGGACCCTCTTCAGGACAAGTCTACGGGACTGTTTCAGAGGTTTAAGAAGACTTTTAAGCAATATGGGAAAGTTATGATCCCAGTTCATCTCGCCACGTCCTCCCTCTGGTTTGGGACGTTCTATTATGCTGCTATGAAGTGAGTAATGTAACAATTTAAACGATACTTAATAGATATGACTTTCCCAGGATTAGAGCTGGGTACGAATAAATAGTTAAAGTGCTACCGGTATCGAAAAATACATTGGTACCGAAAACAGGTACTGAAAAAATATTTTTCTTTTGGAAAGCAAATGTGTCTGTCTGGTGGGCCTCACTGCACGAAAGGAAGTGACTGAGGTGTTTCAATGATAAATGATAAAAACACGGAAACAGTATTTTATTGAATAAATGATTTATCTGTTTTATGGTTCTACAACAAAACTAAAAATGAAGCACGAGTATAAATGACTTTATTTGAGAATATTAGTCTTGTTTAGAGCAGTTTTGTCTAGATTACTGTCATCTACATTATTTGGCTTATTTAATGACATTTTTTACTGATTCTAAGGTAATCTCACTTAGGAAAATAAAAGTGCCAAAAGGACAAGACCAGTTGTCTTATCCCATAATTGGCAAATAAATTTAAATAAAAAAGGAAATAAGCAGAAATCTATTGAAACAAGTCAAAAACACCTTAGAACAAGTGGTTAGAATCAGGTCAAATGAGCCATAAAGCTTAACTCATCAAACAGCTCAAATCTAGCTTTGGGTCATTTAAACTTATCTGGATATTAACTTTTTTGTGTAGATGGCACATAATTTAGTATGGGTATCGAAAAAAGCATTGTTCAGGTGCCGCTACCATAAACCAAGTATCGTTAAAGTACTAGTATTGAAGAAAAAAAAAACGATACCCAGCCCTACCCAGGATATTTATCCACAAAACTAAGGTAACAATAGGGAGGTATATCTGTACATTGACACATTTGAACCAGATGACTCCCACCTTCCTCAGTGCGTCATGCCTCTTTTATCAGCTGATGTTCCAAAAAGAAAAGGAAAAACACACAAACTCATTAGGTGACACATCTGAGGACGGAGGGAGTTACCTTGTTGAAATGTGTCAAGATACAGATAACACCTATTATTATATCTATTGTCTTACTCTAAATGATTATATGGTTCTTTAGCGTCTACAAAATAAAATATAATCATTAATTAACTGAAGACAAGATGGAGTTCTTTGAAATGATAAAAAAAACACACATGAGAAAATAAACACTGTCCCACTGCTGTTTCGTGAGAACATGTACAGTATTTATTCATGCGTTACTGTTAATGTAATTGTATGTGTCTCCTCAGAGGTGTGAATGTTGTGCCATTCTTGGAGTTGATTGGACTCCCAGAGTCACTCGTCGGCCTTTTAAAAGACTCTTCTAGTGGCTACGCTTTAACTGCGTACGCCATGTACAAGGTAATCACAACGTTTACATTTACTCTGCTCATTTAAAAGCCCAGAACTAATTTTAAGAAGGATACTATGCATTAGGGGAGGGTGATGTCGGCAAAAAATAATATCCCAATATTTCAGGGGACTCTCCTGATAACAATGATCAAGGGTGTATTCAGACCTGCTCTGTTTGGTCCACTTTAAACGGACCAGGGTTCGTTTTGACCTTTTATACAGCTGTGAATACAAACAAACAAATCTGGATCAGAAACCGGACCGAGATACACTTTTTGATGTGGTCTCGGCCCGCTTCCAAACAGACTCTGGTGCGGTTCGCTTCAGGTGTGAATACAAACAGTCTCGATCCGAACCAACTCCAGGATACATGCGCCTTTTTGGGCTTAACAAGCCACCGTAGCAAGGCACCATGGGAAAAATATGCCACTGATAACGCTGCTAACACTAATACTATGCTACAACCCAGCTAACCCAACTGCTAGAAAAGAGACACAAAGATGCGGTCATGTTCAGCATGTTTAAGGAGCAGGGCTTGGAGCGTCTCCTGAACAACGGAGCATCAAAGTGAATAAACTTCTATGAAGGTACGAGACACATTAAAGAAGAGTGGGGGTTTGGAGAGGAAAAAGACAAATGTCCCCGGTTTGACCAGCCCTAGTCATTTCTGTCCAATGGAAGCACCGATCGTCACACAGGTGGATGTGTTTACAAAATATACTTCACTTGCAAAAAAGCACAGTGTGAATACAAACTGCACCAAACGAAAATAATAAAGTCCGCTTTTGGTCTGGACCAAACAAGTGGACCAAAGGACTTTCCTGGTCTGAATACACCCCAAGCAAACCATCAAAAATATGTAAAAATGTGCTGGTGAATGTATTAATTTAGATCACTGTGTCATCAAACAGATGCTTGTCTTGAAAACAGCAAAAGTTGAGGGAAAAAAAAAAAAACTTTATAGATATTGTAAATGTGTATGACATAACAATTTCAATATTTCATACACAGTATATTGCCCTCTTTCTACACATAGGACTTTTTATTTTCTGTTATACGGTTGAGCGTGTAAATTATGATGTACATTTCAAATTCCTCCTTTGGTTCAGGAGGTTTTGTGGCTCTTGTGATACTGGCATTTCCTTCTAACCTTTTGCAGTTTTTAAAGGACGAGCCACTAGATCATTTTGTTTATTTAAAATGTATCCAGACATTTTAAAGCATTAGAAAGGAACAATAAAAGTTAATTGTTTATATCAATGTCTGAAAGGGAGTAAGCAGAAGCTTATTTCGCCCACCCCCCTTTACATTCTATATATAATCACAATTAGAACTTAGAGACAGCAGCTGCCAATGCTTTAAAGTCCAATGTCCAAGTTAGAAAGTGAATGGGAAAAAAATCCATTGGAAAAAAAGTTAAAAGATGATCAATACTCTCAAACTGCCACTCTTAATGATTAAAGTCTTTTTAATGTAGCTTTTCTTTGAACATAATAATCAAAAATACAATTCAGTTTTATCTTATTTGTGCCTCCTGCTAATCTTCCCTGGTTAGTAAACACTGGCTCATAAGATAAAGTGCAGCGGCATTAGTGAAGGTTGTGTTTGTAAAGTAAAAAGACTGATAACTAATGTCAACACTGACTGATGTTAATGGTCTTTTAGATTGCCACTCCTGCTCGGTACACGGTGACCCTCGGCGGGACGTCCCTCTCTGTGCAGTATCTCCGAAAGCACGGCTACATGTCCACGCCTCCGCCCGTCAAGGACTACATCCAGGACAAGATGGAGGAGACCAAGGAGCGGCTGTCGGAGAAGATGGAGGAGACTAAAGAGCGATTGTCTGAGAGGATGGAGGAAACGAAAGAACGCTTGAGTGAAAAGATGGAGGAGACCAAGGACAAGCTCTCAGAGAAAATCCAGGAAACCAAAGACCGGGTTTCGGAGGGCAAGACGTTTTTTAGAAAGAAGGACTAAGATGTTCCTGTGGCATGACAATAAAGAAGACTGTTGTGAAAGGTATTTTATTTCAGTAGTACAATTCAGAAAGTCTATAATAGCTACAGTTGTGCTCATGAGGTTACAAACCCTGGCAGTTTTTTCTTTTTGACTTTTTTCAGAGAATATGTAAGATAAAACAAAAACCTTTTCTAACTCGTGGTGAGTGGTTATGTGAAGACATTCATAGTTCTTTTTCACTGGCGTATTTTGTGCGACGCGGTGCCCATCTACCCGTATTGTCTTTTGTTTCCGTGTGAATCTCATGGCCCAGACGTGACGATGCGAGCCAAACTGATACTAGCATGACATGAACAGACTGCTGGCCTCTGATTTATGAGGAGAGAGAAGACAGCCCTAACACAATCAGGCACATCCTATGAGATTCATATCTCACAACATTACACTGCGCTTGTAAAAAGGGATTTTTCGATTGATGGCGCTCTCCAACCTTGTTTACCCTGTGAGCTACTTTTGCATACCAAAAATGGCAGTGAGATACTTAGACTTCAAAGAAGCACATGGAACTAGGCTACTAGACCTGCCAAGATGAAAATTTAGCACAATAAAAGAAAATGACAGTAGTTTGTGCTTTAAGGGTTTGCTATATTCATCTAAATGTTTGGAGATGTAAAATCTAAAATTTGACACATCAAGCGTATGTAGAAATGTAGAAAGCTTTTGGCAAGCTACTTGGAAAGCGATGGCGATTCACTGGTAGCTCCCGAGCTACTGGTGGAGATCCCTGCGCTAGACACCGTTAGCACAACTTAAGCAGCTGTTAGCATTACCACATAGCTTACCTCCATGTTCACTTTTTAGCACCTTCTTTCCTTTTGTCTTGGAGCTTCAAAATAATTTCATAAAGTCCGTCAAAAGATGGTATTCATCCAGCGTTCTCATCGTGTCCCACTGATCGCTGTTGTAGCTTTCTATATTGCGTGATTACATGATCAGCAACAACTGCCAGGAAAATGGTTCATGATGCAAAGAGAAGCCACAAACCTCTCGTTTCAGGATGCATACACTTTTGGTCAGTCACATTTGAGTAGTTTCGGTAAAGTTTTCTTACTGTAAATGTCTTCACACAACCACTAAACACGAGTGAGAAAAGGTTTTGGTTTTATCTTTCATATTCTCTGAAAAATGGCCAAAGAACAATCCAACATTCTGCCAGAATATGTCAACTTATGAGTACAACTGTATATCTATAAAATACAAATATCATCAATTTAATGTATGACAAACCATTTAATATGAGCTACTGAAATAATCTGACCATTTCACGAGCAAGTGGGGCACACAGAGAAACGCATGGGGCTTACGAAGAGTGAGATACTGCACTAAACTGTCCTGAAATTTCACAATCTCCGCTGTCACCGTCTAAATGTCCACGCTCCGGTCAGCTCCTGGACAACACGGCAAAAGGTGATCTGGAAATAGGTAAATAGACTTGAAATAAATGTATTTGTCCTTGATTTGAGATGGTAAGTCAAATTATCTGTATCTTTGCACTTAAAATGAGAAAATTGCCATCTAAATGCACTTAAAATTAGAAAATAAATCTAATATAAATGAATTTACTTGAAATTAGATGCTTTTTCTGCTTTTAAGTGTGAAAATGCTTGTTCCATTGGCAGATAATTGCACTTACCTCCTTGAATCGAGGACTAATACATTCATTTGTATTCAGTGGAGCCACAATGGACTAAAACAGTGGTTCTCATCAGGTACAGTGTGAAAGCAAGGAAAAAGAAATTAATAATGTAAAATCTGTTTTCTTCCAGTTATTTTTGAATAAACCTATAATAAACCTACCTAAAGCCAAGCTGAATATGGCCACATGAATCAGTGGTGTCCAAACTTTGGTGTATATAGCATTGAGGGTGGTTGATCACGTGCTTTTACCAGAAATTTTAATCATGGAATCACTTTCATTTAGGCTTAGAAGCTTAGAGCCGCTCTGTCGCACACTGACATGTCAAATATTAAGGTTATGATTGTCTAGAATTAGTCAATTTGCAGTTAAAATTACCTCAACTTGTAAAAGACCATCTCTGGTGATGTGTTAAAGTAGTCTGGGCTTTTGGACATCCCTGATTTAAACAGACTACAGGGCAATAAGTCATGTAGAAAATTAGAAATGATTTGAATTTTCTTGAAATAAGTATTTGCCATTGATTTGAGCCGTGCACTTAAGTTAAAGGAAAAAAAGGGATACAATAATGAACCTAAATGTACTTGAAATAACATGTTTTTCTTCTATTAAGTTCAAAAATACTTTTTATAAACCTGGAAAAGTCAGAATTACTCAAATTAAGGCCAAACACACTTAAAGGTAAAAACATTTGACCCGATGATTAGTTTGAAACACAAACTTCTATTTTGTTAGATGTTTTTTTATTGATGAAAAATATCTACAAAATGAATAAACAAACCTGTGAGCGGCTCCTCTCCTAAGAGCTGACTGGGACCGTTCTGGGAGCGGAGAAGTCTCCAGCTCGTCTCCAGGGAGATGTCGACTAAATGAACTCAAATATGATTAATATTTAGGTTGGGTCCTCATCCAAATGCATTATTTGATTACTGCAAAAAGTGATATCTTGATGAGTTAAATTTGCTTTCGTTTAGAATATTTGGAGGCATTTTGACTTGCCAAGTAAAATGATCTACCAACGGAACAAGTATTACTTCAGGAAAATGCAAGTTAGATTTATGATCTAATTTCCGGTGCAATAAATATTTTTTTCTTAATTTAAGTGCAAAAGTACTTGCTCCATTGGCTGATAATTTGTCAAAATGACTTGAAATTAGGTCAAATATTCTTAATTGAAGCAAATTTCACTTGTCAAGATGTCACTCTTTGCAGTGAAGTGCAAAAATGCTTATTCCGCTGGCAGAATTACTCAAATTAAGACCAAATGCACTGATTCTGAATTCAAGACAGAGTCAGCAGTTTTGTAAAATACTAACTTAGCCTTTTGGATACAAATTTTCGACGCGACTTTACACCGCAACCCAGAGACCGAGAAGAACATGGCTGGGCTCATTTTAAAGCCTGTACCACCCTCTTCGGAAGGCAAGTCTCGTCGGTGAGATATTTTTTAATTGATATCAGGCTATTCAAAGGAAAATTGATTCAAGACGATTAATCTTTTTTTTTTTTTTAAACCCAGCCCTAGTTTTTATACTTCTTCAGTCGATAAAAGTAGAGATAAAAGTATAAAGATAAAAGTTACGTAAGTGTTCCCAGGAAAAGGCTTGCGACCCATTGGAAATTGTTCCCCGACCCACCAGTTGAGAACCACTGCACTAAAGTAGTTGATCTTATGCATCTATAGAGTAACAAAGCCTTTATGTGTCCGGAGGGAATAAAAGTTAAAGTTGGCGGTTTCCCGTGTGCAAAGCCTGGCTGACGTTCACCTTGTGTCTTTTCTAATTATGTCCATAGAAAGAATTAAGTTTGTCTGATGTATTTTTATCTGAGAGCCAAAGCTAATATATGATGATGACCTTGTGTGATTTACTGGACAGCACAGTATACGCTGACGCACGTACATCGATGAACTGGATCACTGGACACATGGACTCGGCCTCGATGGATGAGAATGTGTTCACAACTAAGTATTCAGAACTCGACTGCTTGGAGCAAAATCAATAAAATGAATAACAAGACCGACAGCTGTAATGTTTGCTCAATTCTGTCAATGTGTTTGTGCAGCAAGTCCAAAACATTCAAGGTTCAAACGTCTTTGTCATTTGAGTCACAAAGGCTGCATCTAAAATCCTATGGAAGATTTTGTGTGTCGTCACATTGTGAATTTTAAATGTCTTTGAATTTTACGCTTTGAATTTTTTTAACACTGAAAAAACATCTTTGAATTTTTTTGTCTCCAAACTTCAGTCACAACATTTTCAGTTCAGTGTTTTACATTTGAAATGAAAATTTCACTTTTTAAATATTCACTTTATTATTTTTCAACACATCAAATACAACTGTCTAAATTCAGAGTGTGAAATTCAAAGTAAAAAAAAAATTCAAATAGAAAAATTCACCCATAAAATATTCAATGTAAAAAAAAATCAAGCTTAAATTCACACAAGAAATTCAGAGTGAAATTCGCAGTGCAAAAATTTCGCAGTAAAGTTCCTGGACATCGAGACCTGAGCAATCGATCCAGAGTGAGTGAGTCAAAACCAACCTCTGGTTCAACAGGAAACTGTACAAGGACCAATCAAAATGTTCAGATTTGACTCGTTAAAGCCTGAACTCTGTCTTTCTCATTTGTTAATCCCGCCCACAAAAGACATCGACCAATAGGAAACATCTTGTCTCTCCTTTCATTTGTCTCGAGAATCAATTGCTCAGGTCGCCTGTTGATCTGGCTGAAGAGGAGAATTTTCAGTGCAATATTTCTTGTTAAATTTTATGTTTTTGCACACGTTAAGCTGCCATGTTGGTTGGACCATGCCTCTCTCTGATTGGTTAAGCGATCTGTCAGTCACACCCTTCTGAACTAACAGAGAGTACGCTCATGCCCAGACTACATGTCTTGTAAATCGTGTAGTCTGACTGGCCAGGCAACT
>OMNZ01108084.1:28830-49223 GCA_900303255.1 Lesueurigobius sanzi
TACTGTCCAGCAGAGGAGCCGTGTGCATCAGGAGCAGCAGAACAGCTCCAGCCACCAGGCACCGAGCCAGACCACCCAGAGGAGGCGGAGACACCACACCTCCACCCGGGCACCCACAGGACAGCACCCAGGCACATTAAGTGTTCATGAGCCTAATAGCGGAGGGGAAGAAGCTGTGCTTGTGGCGGGAGGTTCTGTAGCCTCCGCCCTGAGGGGAGAGAGTCAAACATTGTGTCCAGGGTTGGAAAGGTCAGCTGTGATCCGACCTGCACTGCACCTGCTTTTCACACCACATTAACACAAACTACAGTGCTTAACAAATGTATTAGACCTGTCATGAAAACAAGAAAACATAAATAACTAACTCAAAAATGTATTTCAAATTAACAATTTCATTCGTATTCATTAAGAAAGAAAGAAAGCAATTGGAATGGCAAAATAGTCCTTGTTGACAAATAATAACCTAACCTGTCAATATCTGGAATGGACACCTTTGTCCCTGAGAACAGCTGCATTCTAGCTGCCATTGTTTTTATGTAGTTTTGCAAAGTCTCTTTTGTTATTGAGTTCGAAATAGTTTGTAGCTGTTCCCAGAGACTTGTTTTGGATCAGACTTTGGTCCGATCAATTTTTGATTTCACCAAATCCCAGATCTGTTCAATGGGGTTCAAGTCTGGACTGTGGCTTGGCCAGTCCATCAGATCCAGCTCCAGGTCCCTTTTTCTTGGTTAAGTAGAAACATAAAAAGATATTTTGGTGAACAGAAATACTGTTAAGTTATGGCAGCAGTGATAAACACCTTATACTGGGTGGTGGTCTCATACATTTGTTAAGCACTGTATCAATTGTGTGTGAAAATGCTTAGTAAATCATGCCCAGAGTGTAAAAACAACTGCTTATTCAAGTCTAACTTTTGAGTTTTATCCACACAATTAAACTCACATCAAATAACTTTTAACCGCAGATATTATGAGGAGGTTTTTTAAAGATTCTGCACCATTGTCATTGCCAGCATTGTTCTTGTCATGAGAGTTGACAAGTCCCATTGCAATAAACAGTGTTAAGCAGTTCTGTTACAGACATTAGCTGGGAATACTGCTCATTATGTGTGTCTATTGAGTACCCAGTGGAAAACAGCAGCAGATAATTTCACTGTTTTTGAACCATGTGTGTGTTAACTCAGGTCTTATGTGAAACCAATATGACCCAAAGCTATTCGCAAGTAATTAATTACTGATTTCTGCTGATGGCAATACGGCTATGAATAATCCATGTCTGCAACCACAGGGGTTAGCATAGCCACAGGGGAGATCAACAAGCAGCCATAGTGTGATTATTAGCATTTTTATTTTATGATTTTACTAAGCTGGGGATTCATAACTGTTGCTATGTTTCTGTTGATAACATCTGTTTGGCGCTGGGATTATCAAGGATCAAGTCAGGCATAACCAAACAGTTTAGAGAACACTTTGTTTCTCTTTATCTGTCATCTTAACCTTCAACCTGCCACATGTGGCAATCGCATTACATCTGCATAATGATGTACGTAAAAAAATATTCTGAACATTTTGTAACAATAACTTTTATTTCAAAACACAGTTATTACTTTGTAATGTTTATTTATAACAAACTCACAAGGTTTCTATATATATTATTTGTTACGTGCATACACTCACACGCACGCACACACACACACGCACACGCACACGCGCGCACGCACGCACGCACGCACACACACACACACACACACACACGCACACACACACACACACACACACACACACACACACACACACACACACACACACACGCACGCACGCACGCACGCGCGCACACACACACACACACACAATGTGTAAATGGTGGTAATGTAATGTAAATGATTGGAACTTGCTCCGTAGTGTAGACCCAAATGTGAGGAACAATAAAAACAGGAAAAGAAAAGAAACAAAAACAAAGCCACAACAATGCACTCTTAACCCCTGTATCCCTGCTTCCTTCCCGCCCAGTCCCCCCCCGACCAAACTTAGTACAGATCCCATTACATTTGTAACATTTAGACTTACAAACTGTTACTTACTAACTGTTACTTACTTTAACAGTTTGTAAGTCTAAACTGAAAGTTACAAATTGCATTGAAGTTGCATTTTGTAACTTTTTAATATGGGTAAAAAAAATAGATATCTGTGTGTATTTGACCTGTTAGTACAGAGTGGCTGTAGTTTCTGGTACAAAACCCTAAAAAAACAATTGATCCTGGTGCATCATAAAGGCTGCTGTGATGGAAAGCAAAGTTCCCCTTGCAGCCTCTGAGCCACTAAAAGGTAAAATACACGCTAATATCAAGTTATTTTTCCACGCAAAAAGTTTTGAAATGCATCTTTAAGGACTTTGCATTGTAATTCTTTAAATAAGCAGTGTCTGTCTTCTTTTGTACATCCTAAAAAATGGAAGCCACCTTTAGTCACCCCTCACTGAGTCTAATCCTGTGTCAAGTACAAAATAGCAACACCCTATCTGCCTGTCTGCGGCCTCTGCCATATTAAGAGGTTTTTGTGTGGCTCCTTCACATTACCATCGCAGCCAGGATTACTGCTGTGGATTAGACTCTGACTCATGAGTGGGTAGAACAGGTAAGTACAAGAAGTGTTGCTATGGTTCTGAATTTGAAAAGTAGTCTTTCATATGTTAGCAGATGCTAGACCCTACGCGGGCCAGGTCTGGGTGCTTGTCATCCAGCCGACCTCTAAGCGGTGTACTCACATTTGATCTCACATCTCCGCAAGGTCTCCGGGGAAATCACGGTGCTGAGCGTTCGCGGTGAGACAGCTGTGAAAAGGATCTGAATCTCCGTTTTCAATACAACGGAGAGAAAGTGGCCGCTCGCATTATTTTGGCGAGGTCCTAATTTGAAAAGTGTTGCCGGGAATAGCAGCATTTCAGTGCGATGAATATGGAAGTGGACCATTACGTGTTTCATCTCGTTTAAGTGTGGATGCAGAGGAGAGTGGGTTAAGGAGGTGATTTTCGCGGTGGCAGAGTCGCTAACAGTCCTTTACCTCAGTGCTTCTCAACTGGCGTGGCGTCGGGAGTTTTCGAGATTAGATAACCTTTGACTTTTCAACAAGATGTCTTTTAACTTTTTTAGCTGATTGTTATGAAGCCTACACTATTTATTTAGTATAGCCTCAGTAATCTTAGTTTCATTTAGCCTTTGGTAAAAAAATAATAATGTTTTTTTCATCAGCCATTTTGTCAATTTTTACGCCAAAAATACCTTATTTTTATATGAAAACATTTTTCCCTCCTCATATTTCTGTCTTTGAACCAGCACATTTATTGCACATACGTTTTCATCCCTGTTACTAAATGGTCATGTTCCAGGACGTACCCTTTCATATGCCCATACTCCAGCCACCCACTACAGTACAATGGCAAACCAAACAGATGCTGAGTAATGGTGCTGGTCTAAGGAGTGTACACGGATGCAGAGTGGTTAGCCCTTCTACCTTGAACGTTGAGGATCTTTGAGGGCCTGTCCCTGGTTGTGAAGCCGCGTGCCTCGTCACATTTTTCACAATGATGATGAATTGAGTAATCTACATTGTGCGCCAGTGAATGAACGCCTGTGCACTGATTACTGCATCCGCTTATAGGCCCGTGTTTGCCGGGTGAAGCCCCAGCCACCTGCGAATCGATGACAATAGGCGTAGATTCGTGATCACAATAACTCTTGATGCTTGAATGAAAAGAACTAAAAATAAGCCGCCAAATTTGTAACTTAGTCATGCACTTGAAAACGCATCGGCATCCGCACACACGCGCCGCCATTCCTCTTTTCAAATCCGCTGAAGGAGTTGTTGAGCATTTAATTAAAACCAAAGGCATTAAAATCAAATCTGATTCATTTCAGTTCGCGAACTTTCAGAGTGCCGCACGGCTTAAAGTGCTGTGTGCTTGAAATTCATAAATCGGCAGTCAATACTCAACGATCTTTGAACAAAATCTCCAGTCTCTGATAGGGTCGGGTCTTGATGGTGTCTGGGCCAAACTGTGTGTGAATGTAATGAGAGAAACTTTTAAAATTAGATGAGAGACTAGATGGGTTTAACTTTATCCGTCAATGCAAACCAATGTTTTTTTAATGCAGGATTTATGTCCCAGCTCGGGGTCTGTGAAACAAAACTCTTTTCCTCTTGCTCAGTAAATTCAGTTATACGTTTTGTTGGTCTGTCAGTTTTTCTTTACTTGAAAAAAAAAAGTGAAATATTTCCACACCACCTTTGCTCTGCCCGATCCCAGAAGACCTCGGAAGCTAAGAAGGGTAGGGCCTGGTCCCAATTTTTTTTTAATGCAGGACGGCAGAGGGAGTGATGTCGGTGGCGGTTTCCAAATGGCTTAAGAATCAGAATCAGGCAGTGTTGAGGAGTAACTAATGTATTTAAAATACGTATTCAGAACACTCATTTTGAGTAACTGTATTCAGTCAATCAGAGGCATCACTTCCCCTGCCATCCTGCATAAAATAAATAAAATAAAATCACGGCCTGGCCAGTGCTTGGATGGGAGACCGCTGGGAAAATGGCCAGGAAGCCTGAGTGAATGTAGTGTGTGAGTGTTGGTGGTGGTCTGAGGAAGTAAGTTTTTTTATTCAATTTTCAACTGCAAAATACTTTTTCCAATGGCAGATTTAATCACAATAAAAGATTAGGAAAAGTGAGTGCATCGCTGGGTCCAACTGTGATGGCAGGTGCTCTTCGAGGATCAGGTACTAACTTAGCAATTAAAAACAGACAGGACCTGCGGCGCTCTGACGAACACAATACAAGTCCTTTATTAGGCAAAATGGGACATGCCCGTTTTGCCTAATATGTTAATTGCGTTCACTTGACACACAGTTTCATTTTTTTCCCCCATTTTATTTATTTATTTCATTCAAAAGTAAAAACAATAAACGACAAAACTGTCAAATGAATGCAGCTTGAATGAAAGGGAGCAGAAAGAAGAATCTTATGACATCTGCCCCGCATTACTTTTGCACTCTGTGTAGTCTGTGTAGTCTCTGTTGACAGCCTTTACAAATACAATTTACAATACAATTGTTCCAAAAGATGGCACACTATTAATGTCTATATTTACATTATTTACAAATACATGACATCATTTATGTTCAGTGTTTTCACATCTTCAATATACAAACCATCAACTTAGATCTAGATTTCTTTTCAACTATAACTCTCATATGTTTAATATTTAATGTGTTTCTTGAACGCCGTGATTGTTCTTGACTCTTTTATTTCTTTGTGAAGTGCGTTCCACAAATTAATGCCTTTCACTTTCCATTACTTTGGTTCTGAACCTGGGTTTTTTAAAGATGCCTGTTCCTTTCAGATTGTAGCAAATTTCTCTTTTTTCAAAACATTCTTGGATGTTTATTGGCAGTATTCTACTATTGGCCTTGCACATCACACATCACAACGGAGGGCAGCTGATATTTCCATTACAGGCTATGGTGACTGTCAAAATGCTGATAGTCTTATGTCTTAGTTTATTGCTAATTTCTCTGTAATTCCTGAATCCCATGAAACAAAAACAGTTACAATGTTCAATTTCTTCTCTGTGTCCAAAGGTTTTGGCAATATTCATTAACATGAGTGTGATGTTGGCCAGTAAAAGGACTTTCAATCATAAGAATAATATGGCAGGTTTGTGAATCAAGAACAACATGTGTCCATTTCCCTCCCCATAGAGTTGTATTGGCAGCTGCCCCTCTACTGAAATAGAATTCTATAACATTAGCGCTACCTATAAAAGGACTTTTATTGTAAGTCAAAGTGCCTTGGATCCTCTTTGTTCTTTCTAATGGAAGATGTAATCACTTGGCAAGCCACAACTACTCAGATTGAGGTCAGATATTCTTAATTTGAGTCATTTTATTTTATCAAGATATCTTTTTAGACTATAAGAAGGGCAGCTAACAACTCAAACTTAGTTCTTCTGGGTTATATGTAACAGTGGTGAGCTAGAGTCTACGCCTGGGCTCATCTCCCTTTAGAAGTTCTGATTTCAATGGATTCATAACTAATACAGCTGACATACATCCTATCAAAGTGCATCAGTCAAAGCCGAGTTAACCCAGATCCGCATCATCACGGCATCGCATCCCACTACATATCCGTGTTGTCAGGTTATTTTAGGTCTAGTGGCACCCCAATAAGTCTGGAGCACTCAGAATGATTAGTTATTGCCGAAGCTGAAATGGTGCCCGAGGGTTAAAGCCCAGTTTTAATGTAGTTCAAACATTAGTGGGTTTCACTGTTGGGCCGGACTCCAAAAAGTCAATTTAAGAGAATTACTGGAGGCACATTAAATTGTCAACATATCCTCTCGATCAGTGAAGGCTACAGGAGGAAACCAGCGTGGAAATTGTCTATTTGATTGGCTGCGTGTATATTTTCCTAATTACCTCGATGCAGCCGAAAAAGGGAAACTGTATCCTTCTACATTGGTGGTAAAAGTACTGGATTTCATTACTTAAATGAGACATAACATGCAAAATGCTCCAATCTTCCCTCATCGAAAACTTACCTGGATTAGTATTTCCCTTCATTCATTCGTTTTCAATTAATCCTGTTTATTTCGTTTATTTATTTATTTGATCAGGGACAATATGCACAAACGACATTAGTCTATAACAAGAAGAGATGCCATGTGCCAGGTTATAGTAAAAAAAACTGATCATTTCCAACCGCAGTCCCTGGATAGGCTGATGTTACACTTACAAAAGTACATACAATTATAAAAACATATCAGACATTCACTAAACCATCCATACAATATCACAGTCACTCGGTGCATACAGGTTTGTTGTGACTTTAGTTGTTTCTTCCTGGTTACTTCTTCGATGGTTCAACCCAAAACTGTGCTACACATCTATATAATAAAAAACAAAAAGTCAAATAAAAGTGTATCTATCCACACAAAGACAAAAAAAACACTTTCAATTTCAAAAATGTTCTCTGTAAACATGGAGCCCATTTAGTAATTGTTACCGCTACTACTCCTGTGTGTGGATACGCTGTAGTGCTGCTGCCAGGCCTGTGTGTGGCGCTGTGATGCTACTACAGCACGCCTTCCAGACTAGAACAAGACTGTAGATACGTTTGTGTAGGTTCTCAGTCGTACAGGAGTTGTCCATCGTAGGCAGAAATTCTTCAGTCTTCATCTGTACTCTGTAGTTGAAATGTAGGACGTTTCGATCTTACTCCAAAGATCGTCATCAGCTACCTATCATGTAGCTGATGACGATCTTTGGAGTAAGATCGAAACGTCCTACACTTCAACTACAGAGTACAGATGAAGACTGAAGAATTTCTGCCTACGAAAGACTGTAGATAGCACGTGCACAGTAAACCTTCTGTAATGTAAACATCTCTGTGACTATGAAACTACTCTGTGGATTATATTATGATGTTCTTCTTAAAAGACAGGAGGTTTTTCTTCACCTTCTTGTTGTTCTTGTTTTGCACTAGGAAGGTCTAAGGATGGGGGATACTCTAAGCTTGTTACTCTCAGTGATTTACTTATTTATGGGACATTACATCTGGTTGTGACATTCATTTGTGTGTGACTTATTTTTGATCATTCTTGATGTCTGATATTGATTTGTTTTTGTCCATACCGACCTTTGAGATGACTTCTGTTATGATATTGGGCGTTACAAAAATAAATTGATTGATTGTGACTAGGGCTGGGTACCGTTAAACGATACCAGTCTGCTATCGAAAAAATAATGACGGTACTACCGGTATCGAAAAATAAATTGGTACCGAAAACAGGTACCGAAAAAAGATTTATCTTTAGAAAGAAAATGTCTCTTCCTGGTGGGTCTGAGACTGCACTAAAGAAAGGGCGAAGGTGTTTCGGCTCAAATAAATGATAAAAACACCAAAACAAACAGTATTTTATAGAATAAATTATCATTATCACTAAAAACATTAAACTAAAAATCAAGCCGGAGTATACAGTAAATGGCTCGATTTGAGAATATTAGTCCTGTTTAGAGCAGTTTTGACTAGATTAGACATATTTACTACTGTCAGCTTTATTTCATGACAATTTTTACTGATTCTAAGGTAATCTCACTTGAATTAGGAAAATAAAACTGCCAAAAGACCAATTTCCTTACCCCATATGTAAATTAATTTAAATAAAAAAGGAAATAAGTAGAAATCTATTGAAGCAAAACAAGTGGTTAGAATGAGGTCAAATGAGCCACTAAATCTGAACTCAAAACAGCACAGATTTAGATAAATAAGATGAATTTGGGCAATTTAAAGATATACTAGATATACTTTTTTGTGCAGATGACCAATAATTTAGTATAGGTATCGAAAAAGGTATCGTTCAGGTATCGGTATCGTAAACCAAGTATCGTTAAAGTACTAGTATCGAAAAAACATGAACGGTACCCAGCCCTAATTGTGACGCTTCTGAAGAAGTTTGCAGTAGCAGACGAAACCGGTCAAGAAGGTGAAGAAAAACCTCCTGTCTTTTAAGAAAAACATCATAATATAGTTTTGCACTAAGAAGACAGTGTGAACTTTTTTGTGAAAAAAAAATACTGCAGAAACTGTTGCTGTCAGTGCAAAAACACAGACAGAATGGAGGATGTTTCCTTGGGGCTTTTCTCTGTGTGTCACCTGTGGCTCTCGGCGAAGCAGAGGAAGAGTATCGCGGTCAGAGCAGCGCAGGATTTTGCAGTTAAAGCCATAAATAACACACAAAGCAAAACACAGAAGATTTTGGAGGGGCAAAGGAGCCGTGTAAACAGCGTGTGGTGCTTTTGCGTGTAGTCCTAAGCTTGTGTTTGTGTGGATGGGCCCATTTGTATCATTTTCATTAACTTCCAGGGTAGTTTTGAAGCATTTTTTGTTAAGTAATGTACTTATAAACTCAACCTTGTGAAGAATAAGCCATTATGGGTAAGGGGACTATTTTGGCTACCAAGCGTCATTCAATGATGGGAGATAGCAACGAAGAGAGCTATGATTTGGACCATTTCAACTGCTGGAAAGTTGATTTAAAGTGTTTTTGTAGTCGCTGTGAATTGCCCATTATGAAGAGGAC
Organism: Lesueurigobius sanzi; assembly: GCA_900303255.1. Classification (NCBI taxonomy): domain Eukaryota; kingdom Metazoa; phylum Chordata; class Actinopteri; order Gobiiformes; family Gobiidae; genus Lesueurigobius; species Lesueurigobius sanzi. Next base: position 37,960 of record OMNZ01108084.1, read on the forward strand.
TGTGTACGACAACAGACCGGGGATATTTTTATCCCCCGACAGCCAGGAAACTATTGCCGTAAACGTGCCAAAAGCTATGTTTTGGCACGTTTATTGTATTAATTTAGGCTGTTTATTTAATATGGACTTGACATGAAGTGGGGTCAGTGCAATACCTACACTCCTTATTGTAAAGATTTCGTCATTCGTTTGTTTCCAGGTGAAAGTTTGTATGTTAAGTGACTAAACTGGCCCAAAACTTGAAAAAAAAAGTTGAAAAGAGCCCCTATTTACCTCCCCTTAAGTACTGTAAATCACTTTGCCGCTCTAACCATCTCCATCCACTCTATCCATGTCTATTCTTTAAAAGCCAGGCATTTGAGCAGGGCTTCATACCTTGCATTTCTATTTTGTTTGTGCACAGTGAAGTGTGTACTGCGTGGGCATAATAGCGGCGGCACTCGATGATTCCATCTGAGTACTTTAGCAAAAAGCACAGTTATTATTTTTGCGTCAGAAAGGTGAGAAGAAGAGCTAACTGCGAACGGCTTATTTGTTGCCCACATTCATCATGTCACCGCACATCTGCTTTTAACTCACGCTGTCATTATTTCCTAATCACTGATAGCAGCCACTTATCCAGGCATATGGCACGTTTAGTTTGAGTTGAATGTATAAAACTATGTGTAAACAAAGAAACCGATGATGTTTATTATCAATGTGTATCAATGTACGGCCTGAGAAAATATTGTCTCCCCTCGAGCACCACCAGTTCAACTTATAGGAGACAAAACTAGGTCTACCAAAATTATGACTTAATAAGTTAAAATTTCTGGATTTAAGAATATTTTACCTTGATTTGAATAATTCTGAACTGGCTGCTAAGCTTTTAAGAGTTTACTCAACTTTCAAGGTTTTTGTTCAGCCAGTTCTTATGCGGAAGGTGGGAAAAATACCTGGGTTGTTTTATGCCTACTTTTTTCATTAAGTACAAGGGAAAGTCACAATAAGAATAATGACTTCACCAAACTGACAATCAACACTGGACTTACAGAAATAAGTTTAGTCAGTTAGTAATAGTTAACTTATCCATCAAAGACTAAAGAGTTGAATCAAGAGCAAAGATAAAAGTTAACTTACTAACTCTTTGAAAAGTTGATTGAACTCAAAAAAGCTTTGCAGCCAGTTGCTTTGCTATTTTAACTTGTTAAACTTAATTCTTAAAAATTAGCATTGGAATAACTTGATAAAAGATAGAACATGTCATCAACCTATTAAACACAATGCACAATAGAGCGCAACATTTCCAAGATGGGTCACAGCCTGTAAATACTTGCATCAAATCCTGAGTCCTGAGCAAACAATAAAAGTACAACAAGATTAACATTTGAGACATTTATTAAAACATTTCTTTCAGAGAATTTTTGATAAGTATTATTTGACTCTGAAACTCTTGCACCAAAGAAACTTTGCCAATCTGCCAAGTACACTGAATAGAGTTTATTGCCATTGTCCATGAAGGTTTCACAGACTAGGGATTTTCTTTGGTGTATTCGTGCAACATGAAACGTAAAACTTTCGAGTGACTCTTCCCCCTAATTTTTAAGTGCATTTGGATATTTGATCATGGTGCAATAAGATGTGTTTTCTTATACTAAGTGCAAAAAGACATACTCCATCCTTTCCTAAATCAAGGTCTTGTTTTTTGCAGGGTAAAATTGAACTAATTTAGGTCTAAACTAGGACTAAACCTGGTTTAAATAATAAAACTATGACTATACTACAGTATTTCTAAACCAGGTCTAACAGTGCTAAACCTGGCCGTCTAATATTGGACTGAAAGTAATCTATAATCAAACATTTCTGCCAGTGTTTTGTAGTTAAATTGATCTAAATGTTCTTGTTGTTGTTGGAGGATTAGTCGTCCTATAGTTGGACTGCGGCTTGGGTTTATATAATGTTGCTTCTGGGAATTAGTTGCCAATGCCCTTGCTCATATCTCCCGCCTAAGCTGTAGAACATTATGGGAACAAGACTGGATGCAATGTTTTATATGACTTTGAACACTTTAACCCCACAGAGGGCTGTAATTGAATATCCATTGTAGACGGAGTGTTGGGTTACAGTTTTTGGCAGTGCGACTTGGCAGGGGTCACATCTGATTTTAGTTTCTTGACTGAGCTGGCAGCTGATGTACTGGGAGTCTTTTAAAGTTCAGCCCTTTCAGCCTCCAGGTCCCGACAGTGCTCTATATGGCAACTTTGGGAATATGCGTTTTTGTGCGCAGGCCAGTTTGTTGAAAAGAGATGGCATAATAGCTTACAGCAGAATATTGAGATCAGTGTCAGTGTGCTTTTTATATTCAAAGTAACTCCAGTGTATAGAGAAAAATGCCAATATTTGTTATATCTGTTCAAGCCATTATCTGTATGGGTTGATTACGTGCAGAGGCCTGTCAACTGAAATGGTTTTGTCAGCAACTAATGATCTTTTTGCAGGAGGCTTAATATACTGTATATCCGTATTTTCCGGACTATAAGTCACACTGGAGAATAAGTCGCATTTCTGGGGGGAAATTTATTTTTACAAAACCTGAGAAGAACAGAATGAGACAAGAACATTCTTTCTATTAATTTTGTGTTTTTATCTGTTAGATCAACTAGACTTGTTTGTACTGTCCTGGTCTTTGTGTATGTGTCGGTGAGCCAAAGATGAATTTCTACCTCATTAGACAGTAAAGCTTCCTATTTCCTCGTTTGCTTCGTTCTCTACAACTGTCCGGAACTTGGGAGTAACTTTTGACAGCTCCCTTAAGTTGGACAAGCAGGTCAGCGCAGTGGTGAAGGCGAGCTTCTTCCAGCTCAGGCTCCTGGCTAAAGTCAAGCCCTTCCTGTCCCGTGCTGATTTGGAAAGTGCTATCCACGCCTTCATCAGCTCTAGACTGGATTATTGCAACGCTCTCTACATCGGAACGAACCAGTCTCTGCTCCGTAGGCTGCAGTTGGTGCAAAACGCTGCAGTCGTATGCTCACCAACACTCCAAAGCACGCTCACTTTACTCCTGTTTTGCAGAATCTTCACTGGCTCCCGATGCAGTTCAGGGTCCAATTCAAGGTCCTCCTGTTTGTTTTCAAAGCCATCAACGGCTTGGGTCCAGCCTACCTCACTGAGCTGCTGACTGTCCACTGTCCTGTCAGGGCCCTGCGCTCTTCTGAGCTTACATCGCTGATGGTCCCCAGGTCGCGCTGCAAGAAGTGGGACGATCGAGCGTTTTCAGTCTACGCTCCCAAGCTCTGGAGGCTCTTCCACCTGTGCTGCGTTCTATCACTGAACTATCTGTGGCTGCGTCTGAATAGAGCAAATCGCTAAGAGGACTAAGCCAAAACCAGAAGTGCGTCAGCGTCTGCCATGATAAGTGCTGTCTGAATAGTCCTGTCAGTTTAGGAATGAGCTAGGGATAGGAGCCTCTAAGCTTCCTAAATAGCCTCTTTAGCATAGGGACCTCTGCAGGTCCCTAGCTAACGATTAGGAGCTAAGAGGCATCCCACAATCCTTTGCGTCGTTCCTACAAGTGTTTTGTTTTTGCACTCGAGTGTTTTCGAAAATTTTCGATCTCTGCACGGACACGGTTCATGATTGACAGACACGTGTTTACTAAAATAAAATGATCTGCACAAGACAAACCTTTTAAAAGTGACTAAATAAAGAGTCTCCACAGAGCCTTACTATGTAAAGATCACTGCAGGATATGGACTAAATGAGGCAGTTTCGTTATGCATTTTGTTTTAGTTTAGAATGAAAGCCTAATATGCATTGAAAATTATTATTATTGAAAACCTGTTGACAATCAAAGTCAGTGGTGTGCAGTAAAATACAGACATTTTAGCAACCAGATTTCACAGATTTATTTTAATGAATATTATGTACTTTGTATTGTTGCTAACTGTATGAATTTTCCGGGCCCTAGTGTCTGTAAACTTGTTAAAATTCCTCTCAGAGCGCATTAAAGACAAACTGTTGCTGACATAACTTCCCCGTTGTTTCCGCTGAGTGAGGATGGTCGGATTGTGTAAACACAGCATAGCTCCTAGTCCCTAACTGCATAGTGATCTAAAGGTTGACCCCACAAAAGATAAAGGAGTTAGGAGCTAGTGTTAGAAGTTAGAGGCTATAATTTGACTGATTCGGATTGGGTTTATGTTTAAATCAGAGCTAAAGACATATCTAAAGACAGGCATTTCACACCTGATCCTTTTTTTTAGTCTGTCTGTGTTGTTTTTATCTCTGTAAAGCAGCACTATATAAATAAATATTGATGGATTGATTTCTATTTCTTTCTATTTCTAACAGACATTTCATCTTGAAAGGCAAGTTATAATAATAACAATAGAATAGAGGCTGTGTCTGGCACTGTATGTTAATGAATCATATTAACAGTTATTCAGATAACTATAGCATAAAGAACAGAATCAGTGTGAAAATAACAAACATGTTATATGAGTATAAGTGGCAGGACCAGCCAAACTATACATTTTCCGGTGCTTTAAGACGAAAACCACTTTTTTCATGCAATTTTGTAATTTTTGGCTCTTTTTGTCCCTTCACAACTTAGTTTTTAATGTTCACTCAGAATGATTTTTCATCTATTTCCCAGCCTTATTTATGGAAGTTTTTTCTACTAATAACTGACTAATTAAAATAATCCCATTAATTTAAACCTGGCTCATTGCATTATTAATATTTGGTTGGCAATTATATACAAATTAATATAAATATAGGCAATTTTTGGACAAAAAACTTGCAAACATTTCCCCCTCATATTTATATCAGTAATATACAGCAGAACATTCAAAGTGATTTCTCTAAATGTATTTTTCCCGTGCAGTGTCTGGCCTTTTCATGTCGGTGCTTGAAACAGAATTATTTCCCCACATTTAGAAAGTGGACATTTACATGACAAGGCTGAACTGTCTTTCTTCTTTCATTTGAGCTGTCCCCTGTTCTTTTCAATCATCAAATGAGCACAGCTAATTTATGTAAGAATTGTTATGTGTTTCTGAGCGTTTGGGTGTGTGTCCACGTCTTTTGATGGCCACTGAATGTATTCGTCAACACAGCCAAAGGGCATATGAGTGTTATTAATTAAAAATCCTTGGGCCGCTTCTAATCTCAAAGCCACATGTTGCTGGGGAATGGTATATATAATTTTCAGGCCATAATGAAATTCAATGTAAACGCTCCTTTCAAAGACAAGAGGCAAAACTGTGCTCTTTCCCATATGTGGAAGTGAAGGAGACGAGCCGCAGTTAAAGGTTGATGAGAGTCTGTCATGGCTTTGAAGACGCCACTATCAGACACTTTCAAACATTTTTGCCAGTGATAATTTAACATTCGTGAGAGGATGTAAATGTGAGTGATGCATTATTCATTCGCTCCTGAGTCATTCTCTGGTTGTGCCTGTCCTTCAGTGGCCACGTGTGCCCTGAGGCTGACTGATGTAAGGCTTGTTGCACATGAACCAACCAACGACTACAACCGATCAATCGCACTTGGACACAGACAAGCTGCAACGTGTCTTGCCCATATAGCAATGGAGGTACAATTGGCTAGTCCTCCGTGAAGCCAGTTAGCATACAGGGGCGGGCCCTGGAACCTGGAAGCTCCTATTGACTTTCCATTGAAACATTTTGGCCCCTCTTTAGCTCGTGCTTCACAGCTTAGAAGGTCCCGGGGTTCGATCCTGGGCCAGGACGGGGCCTTTCTGTGTGGAGTTTGCATGTTCTCCCCGTGTCTGCGTAGGTTTCCTCTGGGTGCTCCGGTTTCCCATACCACTAAAAACATGTACAGTAGGTTGTGCAGAACTATGAACTGTGCTGTGTCCACCAGTAACTGACGTCACACATGTTTTTTTTTTTTTGGATTGTGATGTGTGCTTCTTTTATTCTTTAGAAATGCAGCAAATGTGGCAGACAAATTTCCTCTCGGGGACAATAAAGTTTATCTTATCTTATCTTTTGGACCAGGACTCCCCTGAAAAAGCGATTCTTAATCTCAGTGGGACTTTCCTGGATAAATAAAGGTTAAAAAAAAAAAAAAAAAAGTACTACGTCCTACACTGTCCTGTTCTTTGTCTTTTAATATTTTCAATATTATTTAAGATATTAACAAAAATAACTAGCCAATCAGGTGCCTTCCTGCTCAGTTGTCATGAGAACGTAACGCACATACCAAATATGGAGTTAGGCTCCAAAAATTCAACATGGCGGCAAAACTGAATTGGCTTCATTAGCCCGCGCTGAACGCTGTGCCACGCTCTATGGTCTTGCCCAAGGACACAAAAGAAGTATGAAATGGCTGTAGCGTGTACAATTAAAGACAGATCAGATTAGAATCTGTATTATTACAGTAACAACTAAGTTCCGTTTAGAATACAGCTCAGGGCCGCAACCTGATACAATAAAGATATGTCAGAAAAGCACATACACAAGACACATCATATGACACCATCAACTTTACAACTCAAGTCACTGTTATCAACATTTTCTACCTTTTCTACATTCAGAGAGAGCTGTCACAGACCGCTCTGTGCATGCTCAAATGTCCTCGCTCTCTGTGCAGCGTTACTACGGCAACGTAACGGGGACAATCTGCATCTAAACTATATCTGTCTAATGTTCATCGAAACATGTGTTTAAACTGTAAAAGAAAACCTTTGCAAACAGCAGAGTAATGAAGTTGTTTGGTGATTATTATCTGTGCATCGCTCTGAAAATACCAAAAAATAATCTATGTCATATTTATTACACAAACTAAGGATACAACCAATCGATAATGTATTAAACCCTGTCTACTAAGTTAAATAATAAAAAATATAGTGAGACAGCATGGTTCACGTGGATCAGGCCAACATGGTTAATACTAGATACAGACTAGATAGTCTGCTCAGGAGGGACGCTCTGCTGTGATCTCGGATAGATATAACCATATCCCTTGTGCCTAACCTTAATTTGATTCATGACATCTCAAGTTTTCACAGCAGACCGTCCCTCCTGAGCCGACTATCTACTATTAGCCGGTCAACATGCGCATTGGGCTGTGACGTGCTCCATTAAAGGGACTATACCTGATTTTTTTCCCTAGTATTGGAATGAAATTCATTTTTTCCTCCTTTAGTATATTGCAAACTCAAACATTTGTGGAAATAACACAGTGCATCTAAATATAAAGCATTTATTGTCAATTTCATGGTTTGTAGGCTAGTTTTCTAGCATTTCTGTGACTATGACCCTAAAACGTGACCCCGCCCAGTTGTGAAATGTGCTTATAATCTCAAAGACGAAATGGGATTTTAGAAATGTGTTCGGAAAGTTAGGAATGTGTTTGGACCACAACTAACAATTTATTTGACTTGCTCCCCCTTTTATTATTTGTAATTTAAAAAATTATGAAAAATCAGGTATAGTGCCTTTAATGTCCCTGTACTATCTGGAAAAAAAACCAAACACATTAGACACAATTCTAGGGTTTTGTTTTACATATTGTCATCAGAAAGAAAACACACAGGAATATGGTGCAAATGTAGGTATTTTTAACTTATATAACTTTTGCACAAACATTAGAGCAGGGGTGTCAAACTCATTTTGGGTCGTGGGCCGAAATTCACGTACGATGGCAGGTCGGGGGGCCAAATATACAGGTATTGTAAACAGGAAAATACTATCGACAAAACATGTTTTCAATAAATGATTAATAATAATGAGCACTCTAATAATTCAGCACATTTAATTGACATTTAAAACTTTATCTGGGCCCTACAGGACTGCAGCCTAATAAATAATAACAATGGCTTGCACTCTGGTGTATTTTAGATGACCATATTCTATTTTGATCAGTCTTTTGACACAATGATTGAAATTAGAACACAGGCTCATTATTACTTTACTCTTGAAAATATAACACTCAATTTTAAAGCTGGCAATACTTCATTTTTGTATATACAACTATATACTTATTTAAGCAAAACTTTTACCAGTAACAGAACAGCTTCTGCGTATGTAGCTTTCATAATGGTACAGTTTCAGTGCCCTCTGCTGGACATGTGTGGAATTCGTTCCTTTTTTTTTAAAATTTAGGCTGCCCCCTAGTGGCTGGATTGAGCATTTTGGGTATTTTTTAAACATTCATAACTCCGGACAGGATGAAATCAAGAAACCCCTGGTCTACATCAGTGGTTCACAACCCTTTTTGTCTTGCATTCCCCATTGGGCTTTGATGTTTTTGTTGATTAGTTAGAAAGAGAATGATTAAAAAAAAAATCATATTTATCAGCTAAAATAAAGCTCTTAAACTGTCACCCTTTACAGTTATTTTTTTTCTTTCAACATAGTAATCAAAAATACAATTCAGTTAATTCATTGTCTAGCTATATACTGTAACTATTAAGTGTTGGAACATATGGACCCCACATCGTTGTGCTTTTCTGTATTTCTTTGTTCCTAATAAAGCGACCTGTTTTCTCGCTGTCTTGCCAGCTGCAAAATGAGCCGACATTTCTCTCTTGTAATTGCATGTGCTGACAACATAAACGTCATTACTCCTCATTTAGACGGACAAATATTTGGGCAACATTGTGCGCGCTGAGACCATGGGACCAATAAGGCAATCCAAATTAAATATAGTTTCCACAAACGCCTTGGCGGGGGATGGCGCAAATCCGATTAGCAACCGGCGCAAAATGAGCAGCTCTGAGATACATTGCAGCACGTACTGGAGGCCAACATTGTTTATTACTTGCTGTATTTTGTTATTAGTTCAGGATAACGGCGACGGCTACAGCCATTTTGTCACCACGAGGGGCAAATGAAACAGTCATAATATCAAAATACTTGGAGCTGTTCAAAAAGTCGTCATGTGGTAATTTTCAATCACTCATCGCACAACTAACTTAATAAAAGCACGCTGGCATATTTCTCTCTGGGATTACTGGCACGAGCTATTTGGCTTATGTTAAACTTTAATCATTTGCTTGTTTTTATTGCCCCAGTAGACAAACACAGCCCAAAAATAATTACACTCTTTTTTTTTTTCTTTTTTTTTTTAATGGGATCAAATTGTCTCTCTTTGGATAAATTCATGAATCTTGAGTGAATTTTTTCCAGCTTCTTAGAGATGAAAAATTGATAAACGCTCGGGTCTCAAAAGTAGAACAAAACAACCAGGCTGAGGCAACAGTTACACAGCAAAGAGAGAGAGAGAGATAGTGGCCTAAGTGAATTTAGATGGAAAAGTACTCTTCAGTGGCTTCCCAAACACAGCTAATATACAAATGGCCACAATAATGGGTTGCAGTGCCCAGCCTTCCATTTCTTCCATACATTTAGGATGGATGCATAAATACTATAATATTTCTGTCACTCGATGTTGCATAATGAACCAGTGTTTTAAAATGTACAGACGAAGTGCTCCGAGACCCACTTTCTATCGAGAAAGTGTCTGCGGTGCAAGACGTGAAAGATATGATGTGAATATGAAGTGACATGTCTGTGATGATGCAGTCTTCAAGATGACAAAAAGATTGATTTTGCAAATGTTTTTCTTTTCTTAGAATTGCAAAAAGTGGGAGGATTTTGTTCATGTCTTGTGCTGTTTTTTTTTGCGGCACAAGGCATGGACACAGCCACTTTTAGCTTGGTTTTGTGAAGGCAGTCCAAGTACAGGACCCACCTTTTTGTGCACATTTCATCTTGAGAGGAATTCTTTGGCCATTTGAAGAAAAAAGAAAGTCTCTCTGGCATGTCCTAGGTCCGGTAGCTTGGGAGCAAGTGGCTTTTTAGTTAATGTCTCTGTCATGACTGGAGCAATCCACATGAAACAAAAACAGTCATCAAAGTTCAATGTCTTCAGCAGGTATAAACTAATTATTACTCATAAAGCTGTCCAAAAGCCAACCCCCCAAACCTTTGGACAAGTGCCCAAGTGGACTGTTCATGTGAGGGGAGTAGAAAAGCGCTAGGCAGGTAGAAAATAAATAAATTAAATGTTGGCCAGGAGAAAGGACTTCTACCTATAAGAATCATAAGTTGAATCCAATCACTGCTAAATAATGACTAGGTTCAATATTTGTAAATTTTCGTAAGATTTCTTCAAAAACATTTTTCTCCCATAGTGTTGTATTCGGGCGTTCGGCTCTCGTCCACTGAGCGGCGCTGTGATCATAAAATAACACAGTTTGACACACTTCCTGTTGATAGCATAATGTGTCTGACGGAAACAGCAACAAATGATTGACGGTGCCTGAAGTGCGTGAAAGATTGAAGAAAAAAGGTATTTGCCGTGTGGGAAAACGAAAGGATGACTTGCTATTGATTGAGTTGGTGGTGTTTATGAAGATTTTGAAGAAGATGACAGCGAGCAGGGCGAACGAAAACGTTTGTGTGTGCGAGTGACAGATGGTGGCAATGTGTATGAATTTCAGCCGAGAGGGAAGAATGTGAATTGGACGGACGGTTTGTGCGAAATTCCACTGGTTAGAGACGGGAATGTCTTTGCATATCTGATGCATCAATGTAAATGGGGATGGGAGAGATGTCCACTGATGTCACTTGACCCACCGCACGCATGACATCCACAGATATCGAATCAGTTTCTTACCACAGTCACTCTACAATGAGCGGCGGCACCTGAAGCCCATGCTAAAAGCCCTCTGCCTCGGGAGCGGTTGTCGGCTGTGGCTGCCTGGGTGCTATCCAGTGGGTGCCCGGGTGGAGGTGAGGTGTCTCTGCCTCGCCTCCTCTGAGTGCCCTGTCTCGGTGCCTGGGTGCTGTCCTGTGGGTGCCCGGGTGGAGGTGAGGTGTCTCTGCCTCGCCTCCTCTGGTTGCTCTGGCTCAGTGCCTGGGTGCTGTGGCTGATGTGCTGCTCCCGACGCAGACGGCTCCTCTGATGGTGCTTCCTTACCTGGTTCATCTGCACTATTAGCCTGAGTGCAGATGAACCATTAGCCTGACTTACTTGCACTATTTTATTTACACTAATGATGTGTGTTTGTGTGTGTGTGTGTGTGTGTGTGTGTGTGTGTGTGTGTGTGTGTGTGTGTGTGTGTGTGTGCGTGTATCTGCATGGGAGTGTGCGTGTGCATTTGGGGCGACAGTGGCGCAAGTAGTAGACTGGGTCGTCTTTTAATCGGAGGGTTAGTGGTTTGATCCCCGCAGGTGTACACTGTCGTTGTGTCCTTGGGCAAGACACTTCACCCTCCTCGCCTCCAGTGTCTGCGTACATTGGTGTATGAA
>OMNZ01108085.1:0-11088 GCA_900303255.1 Lesueurigobius sanzi
TAAGAATAGAATTCATTGCCATTGTCAATGAAGATTTCACAGACTAGGAATTTTCTTTGGTTTGACTCATGCAACATGAAACATAAACTTGCAATAATGATAAATAATAAACTATGGGGGAAAAAAGGATATAAAAAAAATATATGTTCTAATTGACACACAAAAAAAAAAAAACTAGCCTAACTCCACCATATCTGTGCTTTTTGTAAATGCAGACATATTGAGGGCTGTCCCATTTCTTAGGGCTGTCTTTCAGCCCTTGCCCGTAGCCCTCTGTTTTAAGCCATAGGGGAAGGGCGAGGGCTAGGGCTAAGGGGAAGGGGTAGGGGTACAAAAGAGAATTGAGATTGGGCCTTATTCTACTGTGTAGTGGCCTTCACTGAAAAGGCGGACTGTCCAAAAGCAGAGCGACGGAAGGGTATTGAAGTCATGTAAAGAAGCTACTCTAGTGGATCTTACAGAACTCACCGAGTGCTGACTCAAGGTTTGGGAACAGTCAGGAGCCAAGCTATTCGACAATTTGAACAAGTAGTGATAAAGGTTCTCCAGCTTGTCCCCAACAGGTGATACAATAGGACAGGTGGGAGAAAATGAGAATGTGTATAAATGTCTTGGCCGCTTCCAAAGAAAGACACGATTTGATATGTCTGAAGTTGGACTTTGGATTGGATTTTCTTCTGTCAGTCTGCTCCATAGGGCAGCTGTGGCTACATAATTATCACTATTAAAAGCTTAATGTTTCATGTACAGTATGTTGTTGCACTTTGTGGCCATGTCTGTGAATGGTGCTGTATAAAAAAAAACTTCTTGTTCCAATGCAAATACCATGTTTTGTGTGGTTCATAAATAAACACATATAATTTTATAATTATTGTCCACACCATGGCGCTCATAATATCTTGGCTAATTTAGTCTTAACAGCAGCTCTGGGCTATAATCCTTTGACTTTATGCGCCTACACTCAATGACAAAAAAATACTTAATAAGCATTCATTATTTCAAAATAAGAGCTACGGAGTCCACCCACTCCCCAAATAGTGTAGGTAAGTGGTACATGTTTGAGCATAATTCTGGAGTAAGTGTCAGCTCTGGGCCAAGGGACAGGAGCGGAGAGATGATATGCAAACAGCGCACAGCAGGGGGCCGCTCTCTCCTGCCACAGCCTCACACAGGAGTCTCACACGGGAGTCTCTGGCAGGCACAGATTTAGCTGACTGTGTGGGAGGAGGAGGTATGCAGTGTGGGGCTGTGAGCTGGTGAAATCACAGAGAAAGCAGCGGAATAACAAATAAACCCGAGTCGAATTATGTTGTCAATTAAGGCCTTAGAAAATCGTGTTAAAGAGATGACACAATCCGTTTTTAAGAATGAGGTAATTCTATTTTGTGTATTTGTATTTGGGTACAGTATTCTTATACATGGCACTGTAAATTAATATGCATGACATCATCAAAAGTATGAACATTAGCATAAAAAGTATTGGTATCGTATGCCATAGAATATCTTCATGTATTGTAAAACCCCTGAGAGCTTCTGTTGTTACACCATCAATATAAACTCAGGTGTTTAGTGTCTTTTTGTTTATTTTTTCTTGTGAATGTTGTTTGTGTTTTTTGTGCATTTGACAGTTATTTGTGGAGTTTCATCAGATCTTTGTCAACTGGAAAGCACAGATTTGGCTTGTTCTAAGTGGCAAGCTACATTTTTGTTTACCCCTAAACAAAGTGCTCCATGAAAAGTAATGGAGATTTCATCTGATCCAAATCCAAACAATTACAAGTGTGTGGCAGAAAGTGGAGGGGAGTGAACAGAGGAGATATCAGAGACAAGAGACAAAAGCCCCTGTTCGATTGGAGAGGCCATTGTTCGCTCTTGTGATCAAGCTGAACTACACTCTTCTCTGTTGACTGTGTTTTCCTTGAGTTTCTCCTATCTCCAAAAACATGCTGGTTAGGTTCATCCACAATGACCTCTATAAACATGATGGTCTGGTTGATCCACAATAACCTCTAAAAAACATGCTGTTCAGGTTGATCCACAATGACTTCCAAAAACATGCTGTTCAGGTTGATCCACAATGACTTCCAAAAACATGCTGGTCAGTTTGATCCACAATGGTCTTCAAAAACACGTTGGTCAGGTTTATCCACAGCGGCTCAGGACCTCCCTCTGATCTACGCAGTTTCGTTAAGGCGATACCAGACTATCTCACAGTATCTTCAGTTCCTCAGGGAGAAGCGTCTTCATCAGTGACAGGTCTATCTGACTGAAGGACAGCTTCATCCACCAGTCTGTCATATACTGTATGTGTTACTATTGTCTTTTTATTCATCACTAGTGGGAGACAATATTTCGATTCTCTGCACATGCTTTACATGTTGTAGAATTGACAATAAAGATGGTTGCATTGAATGATTGCATTGAATATTCATGGTATTTTTTCCACCTGCTAAAACCCAGTGAAACTCATCCAGGTTAGATTAAATGTCTGTGTGACTTCCATCAATACGCACCACTGAAATGCAATGAGAGGAGTTAATGTGGAGCAAGTACGCCGGGAGTTAGGGGAAAGTTGGTAAAACGCAGTCAGGCGTAGCTCCAAGTCCACAGATTGGTAGTAAACACTTGGTGAAGCAGAGATGAGAGGAGGGGGAACTTTTGAACAGTAGATAGTCGATCCCTGCTCTGCTTTAGAGAGGCGCACCAGCTTGCCCCTCTCTGCCTTTTTAGGGAGTCAGCTGCCAAATTGGATCAATAAGTAATTAACACTTAGGCTGGGTGCTGCCTCTCCTCTTCCACTGCCCAGTCTCCACGCTGCACCGGACTGCACAACTTACAGCAACTTGGATACGCTCACAAACACGAGCTGAGAGAGTAAAACGCTTTAGAGCAAGGTTTAGACATGAAAATATAACTACATATGCTTGTTTCTAGTGAGTGAACAGCCTCTTAGGGCAATTGTACAAACAAAAATTCAAGCTAGCATAATCAAGCTAGGAATAAAATGTTCAAAAATCCCTCTGAACAAACCTGAAAATAAGTCCACGACTGGAAAGTTTGGAGTTTGTAGGAGCTACTGAAGTGGAGATGTTGTTGGCACAATGTAAGAAAATTGAAGTGTCATTTTCCCATATAGTTCTATGGATTATTGTGAAGATTAGATCATTTATTTGTTTCCAGGTGAAAATTCATCAATATTTAGAGGGACTTTCTTGGCAATAATCAAGTGATATTTTTGCATAACTGTCGAAAATATGCTGGAAAACATCTTTATTAGATTTCTGTCATCAATAAGATCTTGAACCACAAAGGTGCAAAAAACTATATGTGCCTTTGCTATTATACCATATTTTGATAGAATACACATGATGTATATTTAATTAGTCATTTTCAGCAGACACTTGTGTAGCTTTTTGATGATTTGTTGACATTGCCGATTCATTCGACATTGTAAATTTGTATATCTTCCAAACAACAGAAATATTGCATTGGATTTGTCCAATGGATGGATGATAGATCAATAAAGTATTATCTTATATGAAATATTGAAGAGGCCATTATTTGGTGTAACTATCTTAAATTTCCTCTTGTCTCCAGTTAGCTATCTAAATTTAACCAATAATTTGATACATGGGTAGGCTACAATTTCATGGTCAGGCTGAAGTACCCAGTAAAGACTTAACATGACAGAGACATGCCGACTCCACACAGAGATGTTGAACCGACAATCTTCTCAGTGGGAGTATGAATAGCTACCATTCAGCCGCCGCGCGCCTCATATCCACTACTCTAAATTGTTGTGCTTCGAATGACTGAAAAATACGATCTCCAAAGACGCCGGCCAATAGCAAAACATGACAAATGACTCTGAGCGCGCCAAACATCTGCTATATACTGCAGGGGGGGGGGGGACCAAACAGCACCACCTGCTCCTTGCACTTCCCCATTCTCCCCCTTTTTTTCATTGAGATTAAGTGAAGGCGAGCCACAGGTCCATCTGACTCCCCTCGCCTTTTCAGACAGCGCAGACAGCATTGCGGGAAATTGACAAATAAAAGTCAAAAAGCCAAACTCGGGTGGGGAGGGATCGGGAGGGAAAATACGGCGAGAGATATGAGAGAGGTGTGCGAAACTACTTCTCCAGGCTGGAATCAGAAGTCGAGTGGTTGTCCCATCTGGCGTGTTAAGATATGAGCAGGGCCAGGCAACGTAAACACGCGAGACGGGGAAAACAGGCCTATATATGCACACATACAAGGCATAAATGAGGAGATGTACGAGGATCATGACAGGTGTTTTCAAGTGATGAAGGGATAATGTGCACAGGGAAGGCACAGGCTGGTAAATAATGTTGACAGCCGATTTCATGTGTACGCCAGATACAATGCACTGTGAACAGCTCATGTTTCTATGTATTTTCGAGACTAAGATGTGTGCTTTGAAAAGAAAGTCCATATACCTTTTTTGGGAGTTTACAAAGAATGAAAGAGCAATGAAAGTGCATACATTGTTGGTTTCGTTCAAACTCCATTCTAACTTCCCTAAAGCGTGTCTAACTTGCAGAGCTTTTAAAGTAGAAGTCAGAGAGAGAGAGAGCAACCCCTCCTCTCCTGATTGGAAACGGCTGTGTGGACTGATTGACAGGCCTGCTCAGAGAATGGTTCTCCCGTTGGTTATGGGGTTCTGATTAGTTAGAAAGATCAAAAGGGACGCTCTAGGCCTAAGGGGTCAATTGTCCGTCCATCCATCCATCCATCCATCTTCTTCTGCTTTTCCGTTGCCGGATCCTTCCAGGATCACATTGCACCAGTCCCTTATGGCTCCTCCTGCAAGTGGTGGGTCCACGCAAGGAGGCCCCACGACGCTCCTTCACCTCTGGGCGACATAATGGCCTTGTTGGTCTCTCATCATAAGGGGCTTCTGAATCACTCTTGGTCTGATCCATCACCTACACACAGAAAAATAAAGGTTTAATGTCGTACCCAAAAGATACTTTTATTAGGAAAGTACCCTGCAAGTACAGATGTGGTCCTTAAGGTGATTTTTGTGGACCTTTATTTAATTCTAGAGGTACAAAATCACTGCTCCTAGCAAATGGTACAAAATTGTACCAGTAGCAGTGCATGTGATACACTATTATCCAATCACAGAGCAGTCACTGCTGCTCTTCAGCTATCTCACTCTTCAGCTATCTTTCAGCTAAGGTACAAATATATATTATCCTATATTCAGAGGTACAAAGTTGTTCTCCCCTAGGGTACAGCTGGAGCGACAAAGCTTTGTACAATTTTAGGTCCATTCCTGTCCCTTTCTTAGTGTGTAGGACCTGTTTGCCATGAGTGACACTACCTGGAGCATAATGCTCCAGCTCCTTGGATCATTCGGGTGTTCAAACCCCTCCACTACGACGAGGTGGTGGTTCGAGGAGGGGGTCAATTGTACTCATTCTATTAAATCTGTAATATGTACTTACAGAGTTACACCATTTTCAAGGAGAAATACTTGAGTCTTGATAAACTAAACAACACATTTCATTGCACCACTAGAATAAAAAACAAACAGGTAAATGTGTATTGGACTTTTAGGTTAAGAGTTTTAGCCCATCGGCTCCCACAGGTGGGCAAGACGCTTGTGTATGAATGAGAGCGTCAATTGGTGAGTGGTTGCTTGAGTAGTTCAAAAAACAGATACAAAATTTTATACAAAAGAGTATATTTCTCCATTGTGAGATCAATAAAGTATTATCTAATCTTCGAGACCATTCACAAATGACAAAAGTGATGGGGAAAACTGGTCGATACTCACTGAGAATATCTCATCCATGGAATTGAATGTGGCACAGTCTTGGTATGAGACACTGACTAACTGAACAAAAAGAAAGAAAGAAAGAAATATGAAATACGTGCAGCCTTATCACTATTCTAAGGTTACCTGATCAACCAGGCCCAACACGCTTTGACAGAAAACAAACAAATTTGAACAGAATGTAGGAGGGTCTGATTGATCAGGCTAATTCTAAGGTGTACCACAGGGGTCTCCAATGCTTGGGTGCTTCAAGTAGCTCTCCAAAGCCTTCATACAGTCTTCGTGAACAACTCATAAAATATAAGTTGTGTCATATTTATTTATTGAACACGGACACTGCAATTTAACATAGTCACAAAAAGATTGTACAACTAGTGCTAATTTCCATACGTCCTTGGTTGGATCTTCCGACACTACACTAAAAACACATTGATACTTTACAAAATCCTTTTAATACTTACCCATTCACACGCTAAAACATCCATTCACACACAGAGACCCAGTGCTATTTACAAATTTTAATTTCCAGCCAGGACATAACCTTAGAAACATTTTGAACTCACAAATTCAGTCAGTAATGATGCCTTTTCTCTGCTCTAAATTATTGAGCAAAGAACATAAAGAACACAATCTGCAAACATTAAAGTTACTGCAACAAGTCTTTCTTTGTGTTGAAATACAACCTAGGTTCGACATGTTCAGTTCACATGCACCACAACCATAAAAACATTGATGCGCAGCGGTGTTCCATGTGATGAGCGTTTGTTCTGGGCCTTGATCCACTTCTCCGCGCTCTACAGCTCACACGAGGCAGAGCTGCAATTATTGATGAGGCCTGACTTCATCAATAATTTAGCCATACATCTGATTAGCCAATAGGACAGATGAGGAGAGGCCGCGCTGATTCCCGTCTCATCAGTCTCCTCCCGGGCCCTGGGCAGTTGTTATCGCCCCCTCGTGTCCTCCTCTGTCTTCATCATTCTGTCGGCTCTAACATGCTGGTCTGTGAACTCGGGTCTCCTTTGTTCGCCGCTTGTAACGCGGTGTCGGTCTGTGTGGTGTGTGTCATGGTGAAGATGTGTCTGGCACGGTCAATCAAAGGGTATAGGTGATCTAAACGCCATTCTTTATCGGAGGCGTTGCAATGTGTGGATGAGAGAAACTGTTGTTGAGGTTAGCAAGACTTGGGAGATACAGTGTTTGCCTCTTTGCCCACAAAATGTCTATATATTTTAAGCATGAATTAAAGCTGCAATAAGCTATTCTAAAGAACTTTTTTTCTCATCAGAAGGTGTCAATAGTGGACCATGCTCTGCCCCCAGCTCACCTGTCACACCCCCATCCACGCCCCTCACCCGTCACTCCACCTCCATACACTGCCCTGATGATGCTTTCATGTAAAGGGAAAACAAATTTATCTTGTAAAAGGAGAAGAGAGAATAAATTGCGACTGCATTCAGCGACTTAAACATATTGGTACTTTATTAAAGGGGTTTTTAACCAGTGGTCCGTGGCCCCCTGGTTGTCCGTGGCAGTACTGTCCTTACATTCGGTGTACTTTTTTGCAGAACCGTGCACTTTGCTAGCGGGTTATTTCAACTTATTTAGCGCCATTTTCCGGAGCACGGTGCTGGGTTGGTCCACGCAACACTTCTCCGCAAGCTCCACCTGCGCAACTGAAGACTTTAGCGAATATCTCCGCAAGCACTTTCAAATGAGTCCAACCATGTCCTCCTAGGCCACCGGGGGGCGATGAAAATTCGTGTCAAAAAGTGCTAAGATAGCATTTGCCAAATCTGCTGACTTTTTACACAATCACCCAGGGATTCAACATTTATTTTTAAATCAAAAATGCAAATATATGGAGAAATAACACATATGGCACATAGAAGGCCAGGTTATGTTCATAGAAGCAGATATTAGTGGAATAAAAAAAGTGGTTACAGAAAAACTCTATGCTAGTGTAAAATATAACGCTACACATTGTTTTCAATCAAAAAACATTCGCAGGAAGCCTATCCACTTTTCCACATTGATTATAGTATTAAAATTATAATTCAAGGGATAAAAATGTGTGATTCATTTGCGATTAATCACAAGTCAACTATGACATGTATGAGATTTTAATCGTTTGACAGCACTAATATATTTAACCTCTTAAGCCCTGCTGTTTTTTCCGAATTTGGTAAACATATACTCTGGAAGGCTTTAACAGCTTGTAAAATGTCTAAAATGTTCATATTGCTCTCAAATGATATGAATGTCTATGGGGATACTGTAGATGTGAACATTTTCAAGAAAATCATAGTGGGCCTGAGTAATTGAGGTTGAAAGACTGAATTATTTCAGCGCATATGCTACTTTCAGGACAAATTCGCCTGGGTGCTCAAAGATTTGGCTGGGTGCTCGAGCCCCGCAGCACCCACGGGATAGGCGCCTATGTATAGGAGCTCTGTTGTCTGGGGCATCATGCTCCTGGTAGTGTCTCCCATGGCAAACAGGTCCTAGGTGACGGGTCATACCAAGAGCGGTTCAGAAGCCCCTCATGATGAGACCGTCAAGGACTGTTACGTCGCCCATAGATGAAGGAGCGTCGTGGGGCCGTCCTCCATGTGGACCCACCACCTGCAGGAGGAGCCATCAGGGACTGGTGCAGAGTGATCCGGCCCCCGCGACCCGCAATGGCTAGGCGGAAGAAGATGGATGGATGGACAACTTATGCACGTCTGTGTTTTTGCCATTTAGAACAGCAAGCTAGGCCTCTACCACAGAGGTAAAAATGACAGTAGTAGATAGTGGACTATTAAACACACAGATAGGAACATTATAATATCACTGAATGCAGTGGGAGAGAGATATTTAACATATGTGTACACACTGTAAAAGGTTTTCTTGAAATATGTCTGTACTCTGTAGTTGAAGTGTAGGACATTTCGATCTTAGTCCAAAGATCATCATCAGCTTAATAACGACTTGAACACGTGTGTGGGTCTCTTAAGAGTAAACCATAAGGAGGAGTTAACTTCTAAGTCACTCCTGTCTTGGAACTAAAGGTAGGATCTTAGCCTATTCATTCTTAATACTTTTCATACTTTTCTTGAACTAATTGTAATTGTCCTTTATTTGAGCAGTTTGAAAAAAATGATCTGTCAACGGAACAAGCATTTAAAATAATATAGTTCACTTAAAATTAGATTTTAAAAAATCTGTTTTTTCCCCTTCTTATTCTTATATATAGTGATGCCTTTTTAATGCCATTTTAATGCCAAAATGCACCTTTTTGAATGCTACAAATGCCACAACTCAGTACATAATATTTAATATTAATTCCCATATTCAATAGAAATTTTGATACAACGGACAACTTTTGACCAGAAATACAGTATGATGTCTTCGAAAACTGCAGTCTAGACCCTCATTTTTGACTACAGGACTAGAAGAAACTATTCAAACTGTGCAGAATAGATATTTCAGGGTCTGTGAAGTCAATTACGCCATCAGAGTGATAGCATTATGAGAACTGTACTGCTTCACACTTATTACCAAAGCTTCCATTCTGTCTCATCAATGTTAACTGCAACTAATAGGAGCGTAAAGAGGGAGATGACATGGTTTTGGTGGGAGCGCTGCATGCTTCATTGGCTCCGGAGCACGACACTGTCACTCGTCTTGTTTGGGCTTGGGATAATTGGATTTAGATGTGAAAGAGTAAGGGCATTTTTCCACCAGTGACATTATGAAACACTTGTTATGCTGGATGTTGATGAATATTCAAATTATACACTGCAAAAAAAAAAGTAGCGATGTCTTGGAATTAGGGGTGGGCGATGCCGGTGTTTTTGGATTTGATCCAATACCAAGTATACATGGGCCTGAATTACAATATGGATCCGATACCAATGCCAATGTCTTAATTAAAGAAAAGTTTAAAAACTTTGGACAGCAAGCCTTTACATTATCACTACTGTAACATTGTGAGTAAGTACAACATTCTGAATTTTGATAGTTATAAGAAGTTTTTGGATGCCTGCCTCAGTTTTAAATGATCCATTAGTGGATTTTATGTCTAAAAACATTGGAGTAAACACCAGAGCATAGGAGCGATCGCTATTATTGTTTTTTTCCGCAATTTTCAGTGGATGGTGAACAGCTGATGCATTCAGACGTGTAGCTCACACTTCTGTTACAACGCCAGAGAAGCAATGCTCTGTTTTTGCAAATAAATAAATCAATTTTACATCAAAATGCATTGATAATTGGGGAATCACAAAAGTCATTGGAGCCGATCTTGCAGCACCTAGGCGCAGGTTGCAGGTTGCACATCGTTGCATTCTGCTGCCGCAGTGAGTGGGCTGGGCTGTGCCACCATTGGTCAAAACCCATAACCAATCAAAGAGGGCCTCCTCTAGGCCTCCAAAATCCTAAACCTCCTGCACCCCCCCCAAGCACGGTTCTATTTAAACAGAAACAATTTTTTACCAATAATACAAATTTTAATGAATGAAAAAAGTTGATGTACCTCCATGAATAATTTTAGTTAAGCAATTTTAAATATTTGACAACACAAAGCTGTAAAATAAAGTTTGTAGTCCTTTGTATAGATATATTTTACACTATACAATATTCACTCTTTAAAATGCACTAGAAATAATTATAGAGATGGGAAATAACCATAATTATTAGCCTAAAAAGCTGGTAGGTGCATGATGCGGCGGGGCAGAGTCTCTGCGTGTCCAAACAAATTTGGTTGATAGGCCTACAGTCTATATTAGAATATTTTGTTCAATTACACAACTAAAGCGCGTGGCCAGACAAATACAAGCCTATACTTCGCAAAAAGTTAAGCTGTAATCAACATGAAAGATATAATGACTAAACAATGTCAGTATCTTAATAAGAAAATGAAACGAAATAAATGAATAAATCAAGCTTTTCAATCAATCAATCAATCAATCAATCATAACATCTATCATAACAGAAGTCATCTCAAAGGTCGGTATGGACAAAAACAAATCAATATCAGACATCAAGAATGATCAAAAATAAGTCACACACGAATGAAATGTTACACACAAATGAAATGTCTCGACCAGATGTAATAAGATAAGATAAGATAGTTTTTTATTGATCTCACAATGGAGAAATTTACTTGTCACAACAGCTCTTAGGACAGTATCACACAGGGGGGTGCACAAAGTCAGGAAAAGTGTCATCAAAGTAAATCACTTAGAGTAACAAGCTTAGAGTATCCCCCATCCTTAGACCTTCCTCTACTGCGAGGAA
>OMNZ01108088.1:8115-18960 GCA_900303255.1 Lesueurigobius sanzi
TAAAAAAAACCTCAATATAAAAAAAACGAGCCAGTCTTTTGAATGGCTCTTTGAAATGAACGGATCCCAAAGATTTGGCTCACAGCAAAGAGCCATAAATCCCATCAGTACTAAATGCACCTAAAATAAGATGAAAAATTCAATTGCTCATATAAATTAGGAAATAAATGTCATTTTACTTGAAAAAGAACAGAAAACTTATTCCATTGGTAGATTTTTTTTACCCTGAAAAGCCAGAATTACTCAAATTAAGTTGAAATTTTCTTAAATCTAGAACTGCACTTCAATACGTAATCAAAAAATTATCGTCTCATTTGTTTTTTTCTTATTTTAAAGGCAGTCCTGTCATTTTAACTCTCAGTGTGATTAAGATCTTAATATTTTGCAGTGCGTGCCAAAGTTGAAGTAACTTGAACTTACCAAAACCGCTGCACTGCACAAGACAACCAGAGATGAAACTATCCTCTGCAACGTCAGAGAGGGCAGCATTTTGGGGGGAGACCTCTACAAATGCACAACAAAAAAAAAACAAAACAAAAAACTCTTTCGAAGTTTAATCCGTCGCTGCTTTCCTATTTGTTTTTTTTTCGCAGCGGGATGAAAGTATCCAGAGTCGGGCGTCCGTTCAGTGTGAGAGGAAATACTGGTTTGTGAAGTTTGTCGGAGTCAGCGTGGCTCTAAGCTCCACTTCACAGAGAGGTTTACCTACACTCAGCCTCCTCTTATGGACACACGCAGGCCCCGCCCACACCATGACATCAACAGGTCCGGAGCGCTCCAAAAAGAAAGTTGAGTAATTACCTACAAACGGCATTGTACACTGCAAAAAGTCATCTAAAAATAAGTCAAATCTTCTTGAAATGGGGTCAGTCTGCGGTTGATTTGAGTGACTAGTTCCAAGAGATCTGCCAATTGGTTGTGCTCATGTTATGTTATTGTATTTCAGTTGGAGCAGGTGCCCTTATATGCGAGATAAACAGTTTTTGAAAGAAATGTCCAAAAAGAAAATTGACAAATGTTTTCCCTGATTCACAAACCTGCCATTTTATTCTTGAATGTTTTGGAATATTGTCTCAACTTTTGGACAACTTTATGATAAAATAATCCTATGGAAGAGCTTAGTCCATAGTTACCCACCTTAGAATTTGGAGCCTCTTTTTATTCTTTTAGTTTCTTGTCCTGGTTCTCTCAAACCAAATAGCATCATCAACACGGAATAACAGTTTGATCTTCACTTCAAAGTACATTTAGAAGTATGTGCTAGTTTAGACACGAAGAAATAAAGACATGGCAACATAAGCACAGAAATGACTACACTATCAAGCCCTATTTGTCTAAACACGTCGGCATTTTCAAGGACTTTTAGTCTACATTTTTGATTTCCTACCCCTACCCTTTTGTGGTTTCATCAAGTTTATCTCTGCTTGTGTGCACAGATATTCAGGTCTGTACAACTATTGGAGCACAAGGTATTTGACCGCAATCTTGAAATTTCCTGAAGAAAAAAGAATAGTGTATCTCACATATTGGCAAGCGGTGTAACTAGGCCACTAAGTAATCCACTACTGTAATTAGATAACTTTTTCAGAACAGAGTAATGTAGCAGGATTATAATTGCAAAACCGGTAATTAGATTATAATTACTTTATTAAGTAACGATTCCATTTCTTTCACAGTTGAAAACATCAAACAACAAAGTCACAGATTTATGATGCCTCAGGCTGATAACAATATTTCCTGCTTATATTACCTACTAAGTTCTTAATAATATTTTCATATTAAGGCTGTGTTGAATGCAGCTGTGCTGTCCATTTATTTGATGAAATGTACAGTTTTTCACAGTCCATTTTGTGTTAACATTATTCACTCATGTTACAGCCAGAGGCAATGTTTGTTAGAGCAGAATTTGCTCTCTAAAGGTCATTCCAAAGCACTAAGCAGCTGTGGCTTGATCCTTTTAAACTTTGGGGGCCAAATCAAGCCAAAGTTCAAAGTTTAAAAGGATCTCGATTATAGGGTCGTCCTATGATCGAGAGGTCGGGGGTTCGCATCCCGGCTTCCACAGAAAGTGAATGTGTGGTGGTCAGAAGGGCCCATGGCACAAATTAACAGCCTCGCTTCCATCAGTCTACCCCAGGGCAGCTGTGGCTACAACAGTATCTCACCACCACAGAGTATGGAGTGAATGATTTACGCAATGTGAGTGTCCAGAAAAGCGCTTTTGAGAGTCAAATAAGTAACAAGATTACTTTTAGAAAGACTAAAATGGTCTCAACTTATACAGCACTTTTCCACCTACACTAGGCACTCAAAGCACTTACATCAAGGAACCACTCACCCATTCACACAACAGTGCAGACACTGGAGGCAAGGAGGGTGAAGTGTCTTACCCAAGGACACAACCACAGTGTGCCGAGATTCGAACCCCCAACTATTTAAAGGGTTACCCTCATAAGGATTGTGATGGTAATCCTTTAAATTTTAAGTTGGACCTTTGACTGATTGCATCTGATGCATTTATGAATACAAGGCTATAATTAATAATGATGAAACTAAACAAACTAATACAAGCCAATAACGTCCTCCGAGGGTTTACTTTAGGTCAAATGGCATTGGGGCGATCACTCTTGTTGCACAGCAGGTGTCATGGAGTTTCTGAGAAGGGAATCCCGTCCAGTGCTGTAGTGTGTGAAGAGGGGAAGCGGTGATGAGTTGGATAAAACCCTCAGAGCGCTCTGTTGTGGGTCGCTGTACTCAGGACGTCCTGTTTCTCTCCATCTCTTTCCTCTTCGGCCGCGGTCCAGGAAATACAGGCTTCAGCTGCGATTCTCAGGAAAATACTGCCTTCCCATTCTCGATGCCAGGGACGTCTTAGCGGGCAGGGAAACCTCTACTTCAGGAGCTGTGGGGAAACCCTGTTTTGTTAAATCTGACCTTGAGTTTCACTGTGATGATTCATAATCGAACAGATTTTTTTTTGCAGAACATTTAGCAGCATCATGTTCAATTGCCCACATTCCCTTTATGATGCATCATTTCATTTCATTGGCCATTTCAACACCCAAACATAAAGCATCGCTAATACGGAACCCTAAATTACTGTATATGACCATGAGAAGTTATAACAGAGGCTTTGTCCCCCCCCTTTGATTCTTTTCCATATTACATTCAGTTATATATGACATGTTGAAAGCACAAGGTCAAAGTTTAACCAAAGCACTCTCTTCCCAGAAGCAGGTGCTGCATGTATATATTGGGTAGAGGAGGCTCTGTTTAGGGGTGTGTGTGTGTGTGTGTGTGTGTGTGTGTGTGTGTGTGTGTGTGTGTGTGTGTGTGTGTGTGTGTGTGTGTGTGTGTGTGTGTGTTGTGCACCTTGTCGGGGCAGAGTCGGAGCGGGGAGCAGCAGTCTGGATTCCTGGGATTCCTGGCCCACAAAGGCAGGATGTGTGCACTGGCCACGCTGCGACGGGCTCTGATGGAGGAGTCGAGGGGGGGGGCAGTGCTGAGGGGTTGCCAGATTGGACGGCTGCCAGTCATTGTTTGTGCGCCAGGCAAACACTTCCAAAACACGCGGAGGTCAGAAGTCTCCCGCCGATCCATCACGCTCACGCTGTTTGTTTTTGGAGCTAGGTGTCTGTCGCCGGCTATCGCTCAAATGGCCATCGAGAAACCTATATCATAATAATTACTTTTCCTTTTCTCTGAATGTCGCCCTTTCAGCATCAAACGAAGTGTATTTGTTCACTTCTCAAACTAGTTGCTCTTCTTTAATGCATCCAAACTAACAAATTGCAGTTTTCATAACAAAAAGAATCTGACTCAATACTGTAAATTACATTGTTGATATTGTTAGATGATCAAGATATGACTGAACTCATAAACAACACAGTACTAACAATTTTTTTGGGAGTGCAAAATAATTGTACGCATTATCTTTAAATCACTCCTCAAAACCTTCCTGTTCAAACTGGCTTTCCCCTATATTTTTTCCATCCATCCATTTTCTTCCGCTTTATCCAGAGTCAGGTCATGGAAGTTGGAGTATGAGCAGAGACGCTCAGACTTCCCGATCCACGCACACTTCCGCCAGCTCTTCCTGGGGGATCCCAAGGCGTTCCCGGGCCAGCTTAAAGACGGTCTTTCCAATAGGTCTTCCCCGGGGCCTCCTCCCAGGGAGACATGCCCGGAACACCTCTCCAGGAAGGCTCAGGAACAGATTCCCGAGCCACCTCAGCTTGCTTCTTGCGATGTGAACGAGCAGCCGCTTTAATCCGAGCTCCTCCTGGGTAACCTCTATGGGTGCGCCCAGCTACTCTGTGGAGGAAACTCAAACTCGTAATTTTCTCCATTGCGAGATCAATGAAGAACTATCTTATCTTATCTTACTCTGCGGAGGAAACGCATTTCAACCGCTTGTATCCGCGATCTTGTCCTTTCGGTCATGACCCAAATCTCATGACCATAGGCTAGAAGTAGGAACGTAAATTGACCGGTAAATCGAGAGCTTTGTCTTTCATCTGTCAACCTCGCGCTCCATCCGCCCCTCACTCACATGACTCCGAGACACTTGAGGCAAGGACACTCCACCGACCTGGAGTGGGCAGGCCACCTTTTTCCGGGTGAGGACCATGGCCTCAGATTTACTGTAGAGGTGCTGATCTTCATCCCAGTCGCTTCACACTCATCTGCAAACCGCCCCAGTGCAACATCATCTGCATACCCCCCAGTGCACGCTGAAGGTCTTGATTTGATGAAGCCAACAGAACAACATCAATAAATCAATCAATCAGTTTTTGTAATGCCCAATATCACAACAGGAGTTGTCTCAGAGATCGGTACAAACATAAAACAAGTGGGGTTTCCTACATGCTTAGACCCTCCCCCGCGGAAAAGAAAAACTCAAAGAACCACATGGAACAAAATGGAGAAACCTCGAGGAGAATCACAATGGGGAAGGGATCCACTCCTATGGACAGAGGGGCCAGATGGTTCTCATCTGGAAACAGCAGAGATCAGATCCTGTTGTTCCCAAAGCAAACCCCCTCTGGCCCATGACTGCGCATAGAAATATTATCTTATACTCTGTTATGGTTGAATCATGTTAGTGGACTCCTGGATGATTGAGATTGTATTTATAAAACTTCGACTGTATATGAGTCCAAAAATTTGCTAATTCCAGCAATGGCTTGAAACAACAAAACAAGCAGATCTTTGAAGAGAAAAATGTTGTTAATTTAGTGGTGGACAAAAAACAAATGCAAAAATGTATAATAATCAATTGGGATATAAAAGCTACTTGAATTGTACTGACATACACAACATGAACTACACAATGAAACAAAAAGAAGCAAATAATCCTTGCAATTTGATCCTATCTCTCCACATCAAGCAATAATTCCAGTCATATCCCGGAGCTCAGAGGATAAAGCCCAATTATTATAATGACTTGTGCGTTACAATTTCCCCTTGACCATCACCTCAAAAACATTCCTGTTTTGTCCTGACCTCCAGCTTTTCCGATAATCACGGCCTGGATACAGTTTCATGAGGACTTTACCGTAGACTTACAAAGAGATTTCACAGAATTACTATGACCGAGGCTCACACTAGGCGTTTTTATATCCGACAGTGTTGACACAGAATGAGTCGTCTGCATTGACCCCTCATTGCCGCCGAGAGCAATCAAAAGTTTGGACACACTTTTCAACACTATTTACATTGTACATTCTCAGAAGGTATTAAACTGTGAATGGACACATATGGAATTGTGTAGTGGACAAAAAAGGGTGAAATAACTCAAAACATGAAGAATCTGTTCATCAGAGTCTGCTTCACCTTTTTTGGTCCTAAAAAGTTAATTTGGTCTTCTATCTGGTTTAGTTTTTGGTGGAGGTTAGACAACAGCGCCACATAGCTATATAATCAGTGGTGGAAGAAGTATTCAGTGTTCTTACTTCAGTAAAACTGCAGATACAGGACCAAGAATTTACTTAAGTAAAAGTATCATAGTAAACATGTAAAATGTACTTTATAACTAAAAGTAAAAGTATTTCTTAATGTGCAGGATTTTTTTAATCAAACCAGGACTAAAACCAGGTCTAAACAAGGTCTAAATCAGGATTAAACCAGGTGTAAAACCGGGTCTAAATTAGGGCTAAACCAGGACTAAATCAGTACTAAACCAGGTCTAAACGAGAAAACCACCAAGCCGAGTCTAAACTGGGACAAAACCAATTAATTCTAGAGAGGTCCCTTTGTAAATAAAATACTTTTACTTTTAACCCACTTTTAAAAATGTATTGAAGTATAAAGTACAGATACAGCCTCTAAAATGTAGTGAAGTAAAAGTAAAAATATTCATCATAAATTTACTTGAGTAAAGTAAAAGTACCTATAATTTGTACTTTTTACTTGTACTTGTAACTTATTACTTTCCAACACTGGCTATAACGCTATCTCTGATTATTGCAAAAGAGAAAACCACATTATGGAGACAGAAGGCAGTAAACACCAGCGCTGGGTAAAGGAGGCTATTGAAATTTGGAAACATGCCCCCGGGACAGTGAACCGGGATGAGGGACCTTTTTTGCTTTCATACACCTGGGACGCTGTACTGAAGAAGTCGGCAGATGGCGCTGTCGTCCTACCTCCACCAAAGCAAAATCTTGAAGTTCACCTTTTTTGTTTCCTACATAATTCCATATGTGTCCATTCACAATGTAAATGGTCTTGAAAATAAAGAAAAAAACAACCTGGTGAAGACCTGAACAACTGTCATCGTGGGGACTGGACAGCATTTGTGGGACCAGATGCCTGCGGCTCAGGATAAACACTGCTGCAGGACTCTCGTCTGCCTGAGGCCATCGCCCAGTTTAATGGCCTCTGCAACTCTCGCTGGACATAGCCATTGGACTCTGGTCAACCAAAAATTCATCCGTCCAAGGGGGTGGATCCTTCCCCAAAATGGTTTCCTAATTTTCTCCCATGTGGTTTAAGGGTCGTTCCTCGCCGTGGAGGAGGGTCTAAGGATGTGGGATACTCTAAGCTTGTTACTCTAAAATGATTTACTTATTTACGGGGCATTACATCTGGTTGTGACATTTCATTTGTGTGTGACATTAATTTGTGAGTGACTTTTTGATAATTCTTGATGTCTGATATTGATTTGTTTTTGTCCATACCGACCTTTGAGATGAATCCTGTTGTGATATTGGGCGTTACAAAAATGAATTGATTGATTTCGCAAAAAATATGGTATCACAATATTAGGTGATGCAATATCCATATTGCAAGAAGCCACAATACTGTATATCACGAAATCACTTAAGTCTTCCATCTGACGGAGATTGACACAGTTTTTTTTCATGGAACATACATGGAGCTTAGAAATGTGCAAAAGTTTAGAATTAGTTATAATTTTCATAATTTAGTTCCATTTTAGCTTAGTAGTGTTTACAGTAGTAGTGGTTTTTAGTCTTTTTCAACACAATTTGCTGTGATTACGCATTCATTTCGTTATCACAATAATTGCACAACCATATCGTATATTGCTTTGTTTTCAATACCGTGTAGCCCTACGACAACGGTATTTGACACAATGTGCATTAAAAAGTACACTTTTTTTTTTCAGCTCACATTAGTTCAGTGGAAATCACACCGTTTTGAGAGGAACAAGGTGGATTTGTGAATTTCTTGCAAGAATCCATCATCCGCAGAATACCGATAACTCACTGGAGGAGCTTTGACGGTGTGTGGAGGCCTGTCTAAGCCTCCATAGACATTTTGTTTTACCGCAGCTGACCCCTGCGCACATGCCGTTAGATAACCAATGATCTATCAGCTGAGTGAGAGTCACGATAGCCCCCCCTTTCCCGGGTTACGTCTGCCCTGCATTCCTCATACAAGTGTGTCCCTGTGGAGCTCCCGTACACTTGGCCCATCATTCATCTCACTGCACGCTCTCTGGGCCTGTCCAGTTCATCCCCTTATAACAAACTGTACGGGTTTAGGATTTCATAGACAAGTGCGAGGGGATTATGTCATGCGCCGTGGTGCGTTCGGATGCCCCTGACTGGCTACAGGCATCTGCAATAGGCCCGGACGGTACAGAAGCACGCATCGATTACAAAAGCACTGATCCTAGTATGATTCCAAACTATCAATTAAAAAGTCAGCATTCAAAACTAAACAAAGCATAATAATAATGTTAATTACTACTCCTTTGTAGATGGATTATACATCATAAATGCTCAGTTTACGTATATCTATATTAAAAATATAATAATAAATGTATTCAATATTTGTTATTTTGTAGAACAAAAAAAGTAGGGTATGTAAGAATTTTCAAAGTTAGGCATTTCCAAGAATTTATGGAAAAAATACAGAACACAAATTAAGGTTGTTTTTCACAGAGAGATATATATTGTTAACCTTGCATGCAAGCTGTATTTGCCTGGTATTTGTGAGTTCACAAACATACAAGACTCCATCTTGTAATGCTCAAGGTCTCACCACAGACTCAGCCATCGTTTGGGCCAATCACATACCATTATTATGGGATATCCAGGTGTTACAAACACAAGAAGTGCTGAGACGACTTATGGCTTCACAGTAGCACAGAGGTTAGCGCTGGTGGTGCAATTCCCGGGCCAGACAGGGCCTTTCTGTGTGGAGTTTGTATGTTCTCCCTGTGCTCCCTACCACTAAAAACATGTACAATAGGCCAGGATGAATGAGAGTGTGTTTGTGAATATGAATGTGGGACAATGGATGGAAACTAGCCCATGGCTACAATCTGGAGTGGCTTGTTTACATGCATGATTCTCTAACATGCACTGTTCCAACCAAACAAACAATGCAAAATAAACAGTGTAGCTGCTGCTATCTAATCTGTCTAATCTGTTTAAGCAGAATCCACCATTTCCTGTTTGAAAGAGCAACAGCAAGGGGCACTTGGAATTTGCATTTTTGCCAAATGGATATGGCGGCGCTTCATCCATCATCCATCCTCTTCCACTTATCCGTTGCCGGGTTGTGATGGATCACATTGCACCAGTCCCTTATGGCTCCTCCTGCAGGTGTTGGGTCCACGGGAGGACGGCCCCACAACGCTCCTTCACCTCTGGGCGACGTAACTAGCCATGACGGTCTCATCATAAGGGGCTTCTTGGTAAATGGTAAATGGTCACATTTATATAGCGCTTTTCTACCTGCTTTAGGCTCAAAGCGCTTTACATCAAGGAACCACTCACCCATTCAGACTCTCATTCATACACCAGTGTACGCAGACACTGGGGGCAAGGTGGGTGAAGTGTCTTGCCCAAGGACACAATGACAGTGTGCGCCTGCGGGGATCGAACCGCTAACCCTCCGATTACAAGACGGCCCGCTCTACTCCCATGACGGGTAGGGAAACCCTACCAGTGGATACCTCAACTCAGTGCTACACATTATCTATCTGGTACTCGCCAGGTTAATATACTCTCATTTATCAATCTGATGTAATACACTGAAATATCTATCACAGGAGAGAGATGAACAGTGTCTTTCAAATCATCACCACGTCACACTGCCAGGTTTGCAGAGGGCAGAGTGTTAGATATTTAGCCAAAACCAATAAAGGCTTTTGGAAAGGAATAGACTGTTTTTGTAGCTGTACTGACCTATATGTAATGTATAGTAATTATTAAAGAATTATATAAAGTAATGAATGCATCTCTACTCAAACACACTCCTATTGGTCAGTCTCTGTCATGCTCTGTCAGGGACAGCTGAATTTAACCATTAAAACATGCAACAGGCAAATGATTCAGCAAGATACTCTCAATCAAATATATTCATTCAAGAACAGGAGCCGGGGGCCTTGGGTGAACACTGCACTAGAGTTATCCACAACTCCTGGCCATGCTGTATAAACTACTCTATTGTTATTTATAATGGGGTTGAATAATATCAAAATGTCAAATTTAATTCATTGGAAATCTGGTAATCATTCATTGTTTCTCTATCAAACATTTTCAATTTGTCCCAAGTTTCCATAAAATGTAGTGCTGTGAAATAATTTGTTCACAGAACTGAGATTCACATCAAAGAACAAGCTTAAAACAAAATGTCACAATGGTTTTATAGTATGATATATTATAACGTACTGTAGCTAGACTTAATGGGCTTGATACTGGGTGTGAAGAGGACAACGTTGGTGAGCAGAAGGACCTCTACTTAAACTCCATTCCCTAAAATTGCTATCAAACATAAACAGAACTATTAAAAACACTCTTTGGACAAAGCCGCCCGTGTTCCCAGAGTAGAGACATTTATAGAACGGTAAAAATAGTGTATTCCAAGTTTAGGATGTGTGGACATAGCATAAGTAAATCCGGGGTGAACTTTTGGACGAGAGGGAGAGGAGCATCCCACATTGATAACAGCTAACACAAACAGGTCTCTCTAAAAAAAAAAAAAAACCTGGAGGAGAGGTCGGATTAAACTGGAAATGACAGAGAGGCGAGAGGTGCGCACACAGATGCAGTCAGGGCCCATGGCTCGGTAAACTGCGCGCCGCATATTTAGCAGCGTAGGATAAACAAACTGGTATTTCAAAGGGACTTTAGTGTGGGGGCCGCGCTGACAGAGGGCGTCCTGTTAGCGGGGCCCGGGAGGAAGGTGGCACCGCTACAGAGCCAGGCCTGTGATTCAGAGGGGAAAATGTTATCGCAGTCGGGTCGTAAACAGAAAACGTTTCCAGGGCTCTTTTTCGACGGGAACTGCAGGACGCTCACACATTCAAGTCTCTGTGCCCCGAAAAATCTCCACACTGACTGGAAAAAGACGGCTGCAGTGAAAAGC
>OMNZ01108089.1:11656-34063 GCA_900303255.1 Lesueurigobius sanzi
TTGATAAACGTCCTGACATGAAGAGCACTATAATGTCTGGGTCAGACTGGGTCTTCAGTGTCTTCAGTGATGGTAAAACAGCTACAACGAGCATCGCGTGGTTATAAAGTTCACCCGTGTGCTGCTTCATTACTTTCCTCCGTATATGTTTGTGTAGGTTCTCAGTCGTACAGGAGTTGTCCATCGTAGGCAGAAATTCTTCAGTCTTCATCTGTACTCTGTAGTTGAAATGTAGGACGTTTCGATCTTACTCCAAAGATCGTCATCAGCTACTGAAGGTCTGGACACGCTGTGTTATTATACGCTTTCCTCCGTATAATAATATATCCGTGCTTTCCTCGCGTCACTTTTTGTTTTTCTTCCCCGGTGTCTGTAGCTCCGCCCCTCTTTTGTCTTAAGGGGATTTTCACCGTGTTCGGCGTGTCGTTGCCGTAGTCTTGCATTGACGCTCGATCATATCTTGGCTCCTCTCTTGTGGGCTGCCTGTGCACTGTGATAGCCCGGTTTATTTAGTCAGACTGGGCCGAGCGTGACTGCTAAAGCCCTGAACGAGTTCAATGAAACAGACTAAGCCTGAACTCATGTTTTTATACTTAGTTAAGAGAGAAGCCTGGCTTTACTGAGCCAGTTTTATGAAACAGCCCTCAGGTCTAAACCAGTAAACCACTAAACCAGGTCTATGCCAAGGCTAAACAAAGTCTAAACCAGGTCTAAAACAGGACTAAACCACTAAACCAGGTCTATGCCAAGGCTAAACAAAGTCTAAACCAGGTCTAAAACAGGACTAAACCACTAAACCAGGTCTATGCCAAGGCTAAACAAGGTCTAAACCAGGTCTGAAACAGGACTAAACCAGTAAACCACTAAACCAGGTCTATGCCAAGGCTAGACAAGGTCTAAACCAGGACTAAACCTTGTCAAACAGAAGAAACTATATATTCTTTGGCTGTTGGTCATACTGGTTTGTCATATTTCCTTTTAACCTGGTTTAAAAATGGGTAGGAGTAGAAAGAGATACATGCTCTTAAATGTAGTGAAAAAAAAGTATTCATCATAAATTCATCAAAAGTTACATCCTGTAACATTTCACCCAATAATTCAAACATAATACAAGCATCTATTGTATTACATACTATATTTGTATTGATGAAAATAACCTACAAAATGAACAAACATGTTATAGTTGAATAAGCATAAAGACCTGACTTATAACTTTACTGGGAGCGGTCACGCCTCCAGCTCGTCTCCATGCAGATGTTCACTAAAGGCAGACAAATACTGTATGTCATATTTGAATAAATAGTGTCATTAAATTGGTTAAGTCCTCATCAACATCCATTCCTTGATTATCCTCTGAAAAGATAGAGTTTTCCGTGTCCAGCTGGTCATTATAGGAGCATGCTTTGCATGAATGGCAACAGTATAATCCAAAATGCTACGCAGTGTGCCTTTAAGTAAAAGTTCCAAGAATGTGTACTTTTTACTTTGTTACTTTCCACCACTGATCATAATATAGCATGTTTTATACATAAATACATTCACAGTATGTTTGAATCTACATAAAGCATCACATCTTTCGCCATTTTGCCAAATCACCCACTTCTTTCAGTGATCCCCATATTTCCCATAAACCCATCTCCCTTTTGGACCCGTTTCAGACATCCTCCCTTTCATTGCAGGGGCACTTTCCTGTATTTATCAGAGACCAGTGTGTGTGCAATGGCATTGTTTATATCCATTAGCTGCGTGGCGTGACATCAGCTGTGGCCCGCCGAGTTCTTTCCATTCAGTCTCTCCTGATTGCTAAATGATGTCGTAATGTTTAACCTCCTCAGCTGACTCGGTGTGGAGCCCATGTGCCGCTCTCCTGGGAGGCCCTCTCTACCCTCCTCAGGCTCTCTTTTAACTCCTAAAGGCCCAGTTTAACCCCGAGTAATCATTTAAAGATGTCCAACAAGTCTTTCAAGGCGGGTACCATTGATGTCAGCGGACCCTAATGGATGTTAAGCTAAAATTATAAACCGTCAAAGTTCAAAGAGAGCCCTGCGCCGTGGACTCTCTAAAAGCTTCTTAATCAAGACACCACCCTTAAAAACAAGTGTCTCCAATACTAAAGACAGCCAGGAATGTTATTGATGGGGGCCAGCTATAGCAGTACTTTTCGTTTCGAGGAACGGCTCGTTTCGGGCCGACGGGAGAAGCGGAGGCATCAGCTAGCGAGTAACACGGACTGACAATGGCTCCTGCTTCTCATTTGGACACGCATTTACGACATTTTCCGCCATTAAGGCAAAAGAGAAATAACAGAGAATCAGCCCGAATCCCCCCCGTGCTCGCCGCTAATAGCATCAAACTGGCGCGGACAAAGCGAAAATGGCTCCGAGCCCAAGTGCGCATAAGGGGCAGCGGCGTGTGCATCGACAGGCAGAAGGCCGAGCGGGGAAGTAATGTCTAAATCAAAATGGATAAGCTCGAGTAAAAGCAGCCACAATCAAGACAAAATGACTGTGAGCTCAAATGGAGCCTGCAGCCGGTGCGAGTGAACAGTGACTTGTAGAGTTACGGTGATTCTTCATGGTTCATATGTTTTATTTGCATATGTACAGCAGGGGAAACTTAATGTTCAGGGGTTGGGTCAGTTTGCTCCCTTAACATACAGTATATATCACTTTTAAACAAATAAATGGCTTAATCTTAACAATATGGAGTGTAATTATTGCACTGATTCAACGTTTCTCCATAGAGCTTCATAGGAAATTGCAAATTCAAGAACATCTCCACTTTAGCAGCTCCTACAGACTCCAAAGTCCAAGCTCTTGCAGCCTACGTATCAATATTTTGAAGGTTTGTTCTAAGGGATTGTGTCTGATTTATTGACTTTTGAAACGACAACTTTATTCACTAATAACAAGCCTAGTTTATTCAAAAACTGAACCAAACCCATCCAAAATCCCCTCCTAACTGATACAACATAAACAAAAGAAAACCCTATTCGACTGTGTCTTTATCTTTGGATTTTAAATGTACTTCTTCCCATCTTTCGACACTTTGTATGAGGGATATGGGTGTTTGTTGGCAACAGCGAGAAACTGCAGCCATGTCAGTCCCACACCCAGAGAGAATGGAGACATTATTGTGATGTTTTTTCAACTATTTCAACACAGTACAGTCCATTCAATATACTTTTTGCTTTTTCGCTCAATTCACCTGAATAAGGGTCGAAACAAGTCATGAACAATAATAAATCGGGACAGAAACAAGGCTAAAATGGAAGTAAATTAGATTAATCATGACGAATAATGAACTTTCCCACTTTTTTTTAAGACCGTTTTAGCAATAACAAGTAAAAGTTGACAGTTCTTTTACAATACATTGCCGCGTTTTGTGATATGGACATTGTGGCACCTAATATTGTCATATATGTTTTGGCATTATATTGTTCAGTGATACCAGGATTTACGGTTCAAAGGTGGACTTAACTCCCGAGTGGTTTGCGAGCCTCTTCCCTGTCTGTGCTCGGCTTTTCTGACAGTTTCCACTTGCCCTTTTAATAGTGACGTGGAGATTAGCTGCTGTTTGTCTGGACGAAGTGATGGACACGTGAATTGTGGCCACGACGGAGGCACTGATAATGAATGTTTATTGGTTCAACTTTGACATCTGACCTTTTCAGGGTCTATGTTTTCCCAGGACACCCCTGCATTTAAATCCTTAGATGGGATCAGACAGATAAGCCATTGCCTCTCATATCCACCGCCACTGCCAACTGCATGCCCCATAAAGATCAGATTTGTTCCAACGTCTCACACAATTTCTTTGGATTGCTTTCAACAAAAATGCTCATACTTTCTTTTCTAAACCAGGATCTTGTGGAGCCCCCCCCAGAAAATCCCCCCACAAGCTTGGATATCTTTCATTACTATGTCATTCAGAGCAAACTTACATATAATTGAAACCACTGCAGTTTTGTAGTCCTTTGACTAAAAGTTCTTCATATTTTTGTAAGCTGTGATGATGATGAACACTGTTATTGGTAAATCCACTTGTAACTGAGTAGTTCGGCTCCAGCAACACTCTCAGAATGTCACAGGATCCGATCCTACACAGGCTGGTAATCTCTTTCTGTGTGGAGTTTTCATGTTCTGATCTTGTAGATTTCCTCCCGGTGCCAACGTTGGGACCCAACTCACAGCAAATCACAAGTGCCGATCCAATCACAGAAGCAAATTTGTTACGCACCACGCAGAGGTGGAACACTCTGGAATTCCATAAGACGGGGGTGCCCAAAGTGTTTTCCATGGAGGCCCAAACTAGGCAACAGAGGGCCAAATTAGTGGGCAAATGGCTAAACGCAACACCATTTCACATAAAGACCAAATTTAAACAGATCTATCGTTTAATTACTGTGTGCTATTGAGTAGGACATGCTGTTTGGTCGTTCTTAGCTACTATTGACAGTTTATTCAGTCACAAATTAATCAAAAATAAATACTCCGTATCAATCTAAGCACCATCTTGAGGGCCGAATTTGGTCCGCAGGCCCCACCCCTGCCATAAGACTAACTCACTATAACATCTATCACCTGTAATTAACAGTGTTTAGTCAAGCAGGCAGTCCTGACCTAGATCCTGGTTCCAGATCTAGGTGCGCTGCGGCTGCCCAGTGCTCCTCACAGGGTTTGTTGCTTCAAAGGATGGATCAAATACAGAGATTCCATGTATAAGTTACATAGGGAACAAAATAGTCTATCCCGCAAATTGTGCTCTTTGTATAGAAAGGGAACAGAGTGCTTGCCTGGCTACTGACCTTGTATTTGATAAATGCTTGGGGCCTTTTGCGCGTATACCATAAGAGAAGGAAAGACTCCATTACTCCGTGCTGGCCGTGCCTTAGCGTCCAGTCATTTAAAACAATGTGGTTAAAGGCTCTATGCGCCTCTACATCTGACTTGCATGTGTTTACATTCGTTTATCAACGCTCGCCCCGTTTATTCGCGTGAGCTTGTTGGTTTGTCCCCGAAGACTTATTTTAACCGAGAAATTGGAGTTCAACAACAGATCCGTGAGCCAGGCCGCCTTTAGAAGTCCGCAGAGGCTGGTAGAAAGCAGTGTGACGTTTCTAGAAGAGAATACTTCTGGAGGCCATGTCAGCGATAAACACGCACTGACAGTTTAATATCTCACAGAATGAAATAAAGAGAATTCACAAGCCTCGCCGAGATATGTATCAAATTAAGACTGTTTTATATTCTGCGTAAAGTAATTCATATTTTGTTTTTGAGGTTGCTATAACAATGGTACAAACTCATTTCTCAGAGCCTGGTTTGTGTTGTTTTAGAGAAATGATATAAGAGGTCGTTATAGCCCAGGAGCCACCAATGAAGCCGTTCACACTGTAACTCACTGGTGTTGATACTGGAATGTTACACTGCGTCTTATTTTACAAAGTGTTGGATGAACGTAAAATCCAGGCAGCTACCTCCCGCGTGGTGAATACGAACGGTCCAACGCCAACCCTCACACAGACCTTGAACAGTATAATAAAGTCACTAACAAGCCCATCAATTTTATACCTAACTAGCCTTTTTTTTTTTTTTTTTACTTTTTATTGGTGGATAATGGGCACCAGTCTGGCTCCAATGGTTTGGATGAACTGGATTTCATCGTGATGGTTTTGGAGCTTCTAGTGCAGCAGCTCTCAGTTGGTGTGGTGTCAGGATCCACCATCACTCTATAGCTACGGCCCAAATAGTGTTCTCCTATATGTTATAGTTGAATAAGCATTAACTAATCCTATAAAACTGAACTGAAATTATGATCCAAAGACCTCATGTGAACATAATGTTTTTGTGCGTTTTTAGCAGAATTTAAAAATCGCCCGGGAAAAGGCTCACGAACCACAACAAATGATGCCATCAACTTTTGGGTCCTGACCCATTAATCGAAAACCACTGTTCTAGCACATTTAAAGATATGATCCATATCATCATTCACTCAATAAATGAAAATACATTTAATAAACTCTAAGTGGTGTTTTTATTGCTGTAAAATCTGAATACAAGTGTATTTACTGTGACTGGACTTCGCTGTCCATTCATGTCCTTTTCCAAAAATGCTTTATTTTGATAACCATTGCACACAAACAGTGAGGA
Organism: Lesueurigobius sanzi; assembly: GCA_900303255.1. Lineage (NCBI taxonomy): Eukaryota > Metazoa > Chordata > Actinopteri > Gobiiformes > Gobiidae > Lesueurigobius > Lesueurigobius sanzi. The sequence goes on from OMNZ01108089.1 coordinate 17,809, forward strand.
TATGCGTGTGTATACAGTATGGTGTATTTAGTAGTGACCTTTTCTATGGGGTAATTACTAACACAAAATCCTTCATAGCTCTGGCTCTATCTCATGGCAGGAATCATAACGTGTTGGACTCAAACCGAGTGCTTACTTCAGGTGATTGTTTTTATTTCACAAGTCTATAAAATTACTATATGTTTATATGATTTAAATGGTCTCTGGGCTTTGTATAAAGTCATTTTGATGCAGTCTTGGCGAGCCTGCCACTCCTACTTTGTTTTTCAAAGAAAGAATCCTCCAGAAATACATTTCTATTCCCTCCCTCAGCCTTGTGTCTTGTAACTTCTTCCACCTCAGATTAACAGCATTCATGTGTTGGTTTGGTGGAAAATCTTGCTGTTTCTCCCTCCTTCCTCTCATTTCTACATTGTTTTTTGACCTGTGAAGGCCACCATGTTTGTTTGGATGCGATCTTCTTCTTTAGGCAAGTCTTGAAGGCTCCAGTGATGGACGTTCAAAGCCTTACTCAGAGTGGGAATCTCCTCTCCTCGCGTGTTCAAACCGTGTGCATCTATGAGCATGCATGAAAGTGATTATGTCAAACCAAATCGGAAATTATACTTGATATTTCCAATCAAATCTCCACGAGAACAGACTCTTCCAGCAGCGCAGATGTGTCCTCTGTAGTCGTTTCATGGGTGTGTATCAAAAACATGGAAACTTCCCGATCTCTGTTTGAAATATTACTCATTTCACCTCATAATTCTAAGATGTCCGCGTCTTTTCCAACTACAATTGCGATGATAAATGTGGTGGCTATTAAGAGAATTCAGAGTATGACTAAATAGCATTGTCATGGTTGTTTATAGTCTCCAATACACACCTATCCACACGTCTCTGTTACTAAACACAGCTAATGAAATCCAAACTATCATGTGCGACCACAACCACTTTGGCGTATTTCGTTACGTTGGTCTTTTTAAAGACTTGGTTCGAGACATTGTATGCGACGGTTTTGCTCTGGCCCGAGTTGGAGCGAGTGAAAGGGGTGATTTAAGAAAGCCGCAGAACCCAACTGTTGTTTTAACCATTTAAGGGATTTCACCACAATCCAAAGAGCTGCAGCTAGACCGACTTTTATGTGCTCGTAAAGCCGCTGTTTCGCGCCACAAAGATGCCTGCTTAAGAAACATGGCTGACTGCTAACCTTTTGAACTTTTATTTTCATCAAAGAGGTTATGCTTTATAAGCTATTCGCGAATATAACCAGCTTTTTAAGACCGCCAGGTTTACGAGCAGTTTTGCCAATTTTTTAGTTTTTTGTGATTCAGGATATATCAGTAACATACTTTATATTGGCAACATTTGTCAAGCTTTGGTAAATACGTAATGAACTGGTTGTATTTACAAAACTAAACTAATATTTATTACTCATTAGAACATAAAACGATTGTCGATAAAAGTTGGGCTAGTTGTGTTATAGGGTCTTTACGTATTTATGGTCTAAACATAGATTTGTAAATGTTTTATAGGTGATAAATGAATGGTTTAATTGCTCAATAGTGTAATATGGAACATGCAGTATATTTTTTCTTAAAAGGTTTACTCTTCAAGGGTAATTGTACTGTGGACTTTTGGTGAGGTCCTTCATGCACAGTATTGGTAGATTGTCTTACCTCAATGGTTCCCAAAAAGAAGGTTGAGACCCTCCAGGGCACTAACCTTTTTAGAGCCGAGGGGTACTTCAAGAGCATGAAGTTGTTCGAGGGCAGCAGTGTTGAAAAAAATATCCAAAAGTCTTTAAAAAAGTGTATTGTTTTTAGAAAAGGGCTACTGAGGATGTCCCAAAGGGCCCCTGGGTGCCCGCAGGCATAGGGTTGGTGACCCTTTCTCCAGGGGGTTCATGAGGTAATTGGTCACATTTATATAGCACTTTTCAACATACTTTAGGCACACAAAGCGCTTTACCTGTACATCAAGCAACCACTCACCTATTCGCACTTTCATTCATACACCAGTGTACGCAGATATTGGAGGCAAGGTGGGTCAAATGTCTTGCCCAAGAACAGAACTGCTAACCCTCTGCTACTTTTTTGCAGGTCCCAAGATGATTTTATGGCACATAAAATAAACAATATGGACACTGTATATAATATTCTTTATTTAAAACCGCATACTATGGCTGTGTCTGAATGTCCACACTTCTCCCTATAGTCAACACGCCATTTTGTAGTGGTGTCCGAATGCCCAGAGAGAAAAACGTAGTGCACTGAAAATTTCCCACAATGCATCTCGAAAAGTTGCATTACCGACAGAGAATGGACTCAACGCGGATGAATGAAACTCTCCAAAACTCTGTTTTAGTGGATTATTTATGAATAAACCCGCTTAAATATAAGCCGCTATGGGGGAATGTTGCTAACGTTAGCTGCTTACCTTTAGCTTGAGATCGATAGCTTCTCTTCTCTGGCAAAATGCTTAATTATTTGTAAAATCTATGTTGAGTAAAACTTATCTGAGTAATATATATCCCTAAATAATAAATTGTCTCTTGAATTTGGTCGGTGTTTGTCGCAGAAACCCATTATTAGCGCAGTTTTGTGAACTTTTCAGCAGATGTAGTGCACTCATCTTGCCATTTCCGATTCTACTTTTCTCCTCCACAGGTTACGTCACGCAGCGCTTGGGTCACATGATCAGTGGCGGTAAAAAAGTAGTGAGGAGAAATGTGTCCGAAGTGCCAACAATTGTCCACTATATAGTCTACTATACAGTGCAGGACTGTACAGGTATATAATAGATGAGTACAATCGGACACAGCCCATGTAAATCCATTCTGCTCAACCAGATTTTTAAAGTTTTGCTGAATGATAATATAAGCGTTAAAAACCTTTTCAAATGGGGGCCCAAATTGCTTGCATGGTTCTTTAGTGAAGTTTGGCAACGCCTGTCTTAAATGATGTATGGTATTATGCGTAATGCTTAAATAAAAGGCTGGTTCTGTGCTGTTGAAACTGGTCTCCTTATGCCTTCGTTTGATAACAAGGTTTGACTCTGCTGTGTTTGGTTTTACACCCCACGATGCGAATATTTGAGCCTGAAGTCTTCTGTAAACATTATAATAAGCTACATTTGCACGGACAACACTTTGTTTACCCGTCTTTGATAACACAGAGCTTTTGACCTTCTGCCCAGGGTAAACACAAAAGCAACACCATAACATTTAGTTTGCAGGTTGTTATATTGTCGTTGAAATCCTGTTTATTTCTTTAGGCCTTGTCCATATTTCATGTATTTTAAATTTGGCTAAGTCCGTGTACCGCCACATGTCCCTGTGTTGATGTAACAGGTTCAGATTCTATATTGAAACATTGTTACTCCGATATTTCCACGGCTCATAGACGCAATGATAAACAGTATTAAACAGTGGAGTAATCAGACGTCCAGCTCCGAATATCGCTTCAGGCACTTGGACCGTAATGTTACTGCAATGTAAATTTATACTGTAGGTTCATTGGAATAAAACATTGGAGGGAGCCAAGCAATGAAATTTTGAGAAGTTGTTCTCCGCTTTCATTGTGACCAAGTCATGCTTGAATATGTTTCCTCCCTGGACCTGTGAATGAGTAAATGCACATACTATTAACGTCACTTGTAATTGTTGTAAATCCACTCACTCATGTTTCCATTCATTACAGCGTATTTATTTGGGAACTGTTTTACATGAGATGCCCTCCATGATGCACTCTTTTCCAAAACCCCGTCAGTTTTAAACGCTTTGTGGTAGTAGTGGCTTTAAATGTAATTTTTGTGTTGTTTTGCCACAAAAGAACAGCAACTGTGCTCTGATTTCGAGTTTTTCCGCTGTTGTTAGTTGTAGAGTAGAATATATGATCAAATAAACTTATCTTGAGCTTACACTGTGGCAAATAGTGTACCCCAGTGTGTCTAAATTGGTGGTATGTGTGTGCACTGGTGGTATTTCTTTCTAGGGTGAGTTGCTCAGTCACCCGGGAGGAGCTTGGAACAGAGCCGCTGCTCTATGTCGAAAGGAGCCAGCTGAGGTGGCTCGGGCATCTGTTTCGGACGCCTCCTGGTCCCCTCCCTCGAGAGGTGTTCTGGGCATGTCCCACTGGGAGGAGGCTCCAGGAAAACCTAGGACATGCTGGAAAGATGATGTCTTTAAGATGGCCTGGGAACGCCTTGGGATCCCCCAGGAAGAGCTAGACGAGGTGTGCGTGGATCGGGAAGTCTGGGCATCTCTGCTTAGACTGTTGCTTCCACAACCGGATAAAGCAGAAGAAAATGGATGGCTAAAACATGGACAACAATTATTCAGCTCTAAATGTTTCTGACCAAAAGCTAACTTAAGATCTGGAGATCTGGCTTTTGACAAGTTTCCCCATGCAGTGATCAAAATCAAAGCTCAAATTTATACTATAAAGTATACCTCGACTTCAACATACTGCAAATACTGAATAATAAAAAAATGAAAAACTGAAAATGTCGAGATGAACAAAAGTGACCTCATCTATATTAAAAAACATTGCAGACACACACATATATGCATCTATGGCTTGGCGATTTGAGCATATCTGCTTTATTGCACTCCTCATGTTCACTTGTTCCTTCTTTTTTTTTCATTAATCCCTGCTTTTTTTCCTTCGCGTCAACTATCTCTCGAGAGGGCAAAGTGCTGTTCTAATAAAACTGTTGTACTTGACTTTGGAAGCACATTAAAGCCAGGCCTGGACAACTGTTAATACTGACTTTGCCAAGAAGAACAGAGAGAGCCTGAGTAAGTGGTGCGCCTCCTCTCAGGCCAAGTCCAGACACAAGGTCCATCTGCTACAACAAAACCACAGCATCCAGTTGAACTTTGACATATTTTTTATTTCAGCTGGAAGTACTTCTATCATATCGTCAACTACAAACAAAACAACTAAATATTCAACGTTGCTCCCTTATCAAAAACATACTTGGAGCAATGTTTCGAGCCACCCACGAATGTTGGGTTGCTTAATCTTGGAATCTTCCCTAGTGGCAGCTACCTCCAAGTTCCTCCTTAGCCCTTACGTACCCAAGGCAAAGCTTATCCCTTCATTGTGGCGCACCGACAGGAAAAAACATGTGTGAAACTTGCAGCACCCTGGTCAATTTTTCTTTTTTCCTCTCTTTATTGACAGGAGCTATGCAGCAAAGAGGTGCTGGGGGAGAGGGCGAGTTTGCTTGGAGAATCAAGTGAAACTATGGAGATTTTGTAGTTTTAGATGAATGAATATACAGTAGTATGTTCTATCCAACAAAGTATAAGATAGTGAAAATGAGGTATTTGAGATTATGCATAAAACCCCCTCTTGAAAAAAAAACAAAAAAACGTCAGGACTTTCATTGATGATCACATTTGGAAAAAATATGGCGGAGGGTCAGACTGGTGGGCACTTTTTTGTCTCTTAAGGGAGTCAGATTTATAAGCTCCATTTAAGTCAGTAAATCATTCGAAGAGAAATTGTGCTGCCGTGCCCTCAGCCACTTTTCATTTAAGTTTATGATGTTAGAAGTGAAAGTAAGCGGAAGCAAAAAAGCCAGATTGTCCGAAAGATTGGTCTGAGGGTCGTATTGGGCCATAAACCGAACTCCCCTGATTTACAATGATCAAATCAAACTACAGGGAGTCATAAAGTAATGGCTACAACTACGCCATTATTATCGTAGGCAAAGATTCTTCAGTCTTCATCTGTCCTCTGTAGTCGAAGTGTAGGACGTTTCGCTCTTTATCCGAAAATCTTCGTCAGCTTCGTCAATGGCCTACACTTCAACTACAGAGTACAGATGAAGACTGAAGAATCTTTGCCTACGATGGACAACTCCTGTACGACTGAGAACCTACACAGACACCATTATTAATACTTTTCACACTCAGAACTGACTTGACAAGGACTTGTACCATCAACGCTGCGTTACTTACAATTTCCGTGCGAGTCAACCCTAATATAAAACCAGTCATTGTGTTAAAGTCCTTCTGATTCCGATATTCTTTTCCACGTTACTTTGGTTTAAGTATTCACTAACTGTCCACCTTTAGTTTTCCTCCCCAGGCTGCAGTGAATGAAGTCTGAGTCATGAGTGTTGGAGGCCAGTGGACATCTCCCAGGTGCCTTGTCCCGCACACCGAGCCTTGGGGTGAGCGAGATGATGTTATGGGAGTATTTTTATAGAGCGGCTTCATGAGGACACTCGCAATGCCATGAATTATTCAACCCCCATCTGCGTTGTTGGACCACGCTTGTATTTTTAGGAGAAAGCAGCAAAGCTATAGGACCTGCAATTTTTTTTACTAGAGGAGATTAAACGCTTCTTGGCCTTTTTTATGGCGCGCGTCACCTCAGAAGTTTGCTCCGCTGCCAGACACTTGTCCTCTGTGAGTTGTTTAAATTCACGACAGGGCTGTCAGCTCCCATAGCAATGCCATACACACCGCTCTGTACCAAGATGAAAAGCAACGCTGCCAGTGGTGCGGCCGTGCCAGGTTTCTCTCACTAAATGTGTTCACGGTGTGCACTGAAGACCACCAGAGAAGAGGGTGTTGAGCCTAAGAAGTTGCCAGGTTTGCCGACTTGTCGACTGGTGCCAAAGCGTGAGAATCCATGCGGTGACAGAGCTTGCAAATACAGGTATTGAAATGAGTTGGGCGAGACTATGCACCAGAAAACTTGATCCGTGTCACGGCTGACTAAAACATCAGCCTCTGCTTGCGAATGAGTTGTAGACAGGTGGAATTGCTTGAGAAATAAGAACGGCCCATTGTAAGGCACAAAACCTCTGAAACCCATATGTTTTATGGAGAACGCATAGACAGATCAAGCAACCAATGACAGGTAAAGTCAATACATCCATCATGGCATTCTTCTTTATGTGCCAACTGTGATAACTCCCAAAATGCAGCTCTTTCCACCATCAGGAAAAGGGACTACTTTCTTCTTGGTGATCGTGGCGGCTGTAGACAATTGTGACTGGATTGATACCAAACTTACGTGCGTAAATAGTTTGATGTGAACAAGTTCCCAGATGCTGTTGCTTGTAAACAGAAAGTATGAGTGGCTGGAAAGGGGTGCAGAGTAACGGGTGACGCACGTGGACAAACACCAACGAGGTAGACCTTCATTTTATGCATGAAAACTGAAAACTACGACTGCTACTACCACAAAACTTCGGCATATGCTGCTCTTTCACAATCGCCAAAGTCGTCCTGTTGCGCAAACATCGAAATGCACTCAGCGCGAATCATCGGTTAACGTTAAGAAGCTCTCCAATAACTCCATAGTCCCTGTCTCTGCTCAAGACATATTCAAAAAACTATAAGGTTACTCTGCTTTAAGCTCTAAGAGATGGAACACATTTTCTCCCATATGTATCCACTCTCTGGCTTTAAGTACACTTACGTCCCACCGAATTAGGGGACATATTTGGTTGGAAAAGAGACTCCTGGCCAGTAAGTCTGAATAAGTATCTATATTAGATTTGTGGCACTGGGGGCTGCCTATTATAAGCGCTCTCTTGATGGTCTGGTAATTTGATTTGGAGACTAAAGCAGCTGGCCAGCCCGTTCATCATGGTTTTATTATATTTTATAGATTTTAAAATATTCTTCATCTCGGACAATGTATAGACAATAGAAAGTAATAGACCATGTGATCAGGGGCAGGACAATGTATCAGCTCAAATGTATGGTTTTGTCTCGTTGCCACCAAAGACATTAAACTGAGTAGATTGTGGGAGAAGCTTATCAAAGTTTTGGTAAGCCATTAGCAGATAAGGTTTTACTGAAAATGAACTTTTCTGTGGGTTTTCTAATGTATTCCTACTAATACGTTAAGTATCCATATACGCATGCCCCTAGAGCAGTGATCTCTAACCAGAAGCTCTTTCCAAGCAGCACTTTTTCACATACTTGCCACATTTAAGATGCATTCTCATTTTGTTCTGAACATGTGGAGCACAATCTGCAAGCGTTCAAGTAAAGACTGGATACAGACTCCTCTTTATAGTTTAACTCAATAGTAAAATCAAGAATAATCAGTAAATCCGCAAAAGTGTCTTTGAAGTAGATCTCGTTTGTTTTTATTTCATAAAAGTAGCTCTTGTCTCGACTTGTCCAAACTTGTTGATCCATCACATCAATGAAACCTCCGCTGGTGAAAATTACTATTATTTTTTTTGCTTAAAGGCACTATACCTGTTTTTTTTTTTTTTTTTTTACAAACAATGAAACATAGCAAGTCAATTCAATAGATAGTTATGCTCCAAACACGTAAGATAAGATAAACTTTATTGTCCCAGATATGGGAAATTTGTCTTGGGCTATTCACCCACGCTGCAGCCAACCAGTGCACATGAGAAAGCAATTAAAATGCATACAAAGATACAATTGAATATAAAATAGCAATAAGACAGTCCATAATGTCCATTGTCCACACATGCCCAGCCTGACGCTCTGTGCTTAATCTATATGGCTCTGTTCAACAGCCCAATACGAGCGATGTCATCACGTCCGGGGCTTCGGTAGGCAACATGAATATTTTAAATGAATAATAATAGGAAATAATAGTTCTATGATAGGCAAAAACATTGTTCACAAACAGAGCAGTGCTTCCCTGGCGTTGTATCAAATCTGTGATTTACATAAACAATGCGACTCGTCTGAATGCATCAGCTGTTGCCCACCGTTCGCCCAAACATCCGCTGAAAATTGTGGAAGAAAACATTAACAGCGATCACTCGTATAGAAAAAGGTACATTCCTAACTTTGCTCACACATTTTGTATAATCGGGTCACTTTTTAGAGTCACTGTCTCAGAAATGATAGAAAACCAGCCTGCAAACTCATGAAATTGAGAAAAATGCTTTATATTTAGATACAGTACAGTATTACTTCTACAAATGTATGAGTATGACTTTATGTGGGAAGATGGCCTTTATTTACGTTGTTATTTGCATGTTTAATTTTACTCATAAGTTTGCAGTGCATGCATGGTTGCTGTGATTTTGTTTTGAAAAATGTTTTTGAGTCGAGCGCTCCTGTAGAGGATCCGCGTACAGGACTGGGAGGATACTTAAGGAGAGCAGGTTGTGTGTGTGAGAGACCAGACGTGGCGGTTGTGCAGCATCTAGTGACCGGGGCAGGCTGAAGGACCATGACAACACGATCGGGGAGGAGCAGCACGAGGGTCGGAACGGGAAGGACAAGGCAGGACCTCGCACTTGCACTGCAAGATGTATTCTCACGAGATTTGTGATTTCACAAATGTGAGGATTAGGGCTGTGCAATTAATTGAATTTTGATCACGATTTCGATTCTTGAGCCAAACGATCTCCAAATTAATAAAATCGAGTTGGAACGATTCTTTTGGCATGTTAAAGGTGTGAAAGTTTGTTAGGAAAAGAATAGAGGAGCTGCATTGCGTCCATGTCGTGCTCAAATAAACCAAAAAGTAGCACTAAAGCTGAAACAATTAGCCTGTGCAGGATAAATGTAAGCATAATGTTTCACTCTATCCTCCCTGAAAGCTGTGGAATCTGCTTATGAATTCATCCTGCTGTTGTTAGTATGTTAGGAACGCATTGGGTATTTAGGAGTAAGTTTAGGCCGCTGCATGAAACTCTTTAAACATCAATTTTCTCATTTTGTCAGATCACAGTGGTTCTAATCCTGACTCACATCTTCACACCCAGCCTGCCGAGCCGTCCTTCGTTTCTGTTCCTCGCTCCGGGCGTCGTGCAATAATTGTGATCGAAATGATATCTGACTTTCTCAAGGATTACAGACCCCCCGAAATATGTCCACCAGAATCTGCTGCATGTCGCCCTGTGTTTCTGGAGGTCAGATATGTTACAGTACTTATCACTCCACTTCTCGTCTCTCTCATCCGGCCTGCGCTCGGAGAAAAGTCCACTCGCCGAGGTGATTTAGAGCGTGTCGGGCCTGTCGTGATCTCTGGACTTTACGGACAGCGGTGGCAGTAAAACACCCCGCGCACATGTAGCCCCCCCCCCCCCCCCCCTCCGCTAATGAAGCCCATAAAGCAGGCCGTTTGACAAGCAGCGAACACAGCTGAGAGCCCCGGGCGCGTTTTAATCGTGTCTCCGGAGAGGGCCGCTCTGCTCGGGGAGGGACGGGACGGTATACACGCATTAGGCACGACAGGGAGAGAGCGGCAGCCCCTAAACAGGCCCGGAGCAGTCGGGATGGTCCCCCGAGGTCCGGAGCCGGCGCAGGTGCAGCAGGGTGTCATGGCGGTCGGGGTCAAAGGAAAGCTGCGCGGCTCAACTGTTTCTCCTCTGTTTACCGAAGCAGGTTGGAAACGCAGAGAGGTTATGTCATGGCCACTTGTCATTGTTAACTGCTACTTCTGCTCAAAGCCAAAAGCATGTCTTGTTTGGTGATTTATGAGTTACTAATAGACTGTCATCAAAGCCAGGAGAGTCTTGATATATCATTGTTTTTGCACAGATGTCTGCTGCTGAGACTTTGAGGACTCTTGCTATCTAACTTTCAATAGTGTTGCAAGCATTATTTTGGAATTAAAACAAATTACTCAAATGTCCCTGATCTAACGTTTACATGACCTTCAACAGCTGCCAGGAAAATTGTTCAGGAGCAAAGAAAAACTCACTTGTATGTTTGTTTGTTTGTTTGTTTCAAGATGCACAATATGTAAACTTTATGATCAGGGACATTTGGCTATAGTTGAGCCATTGCTGTTGATATTATCGATTGATAGAACAATAAACTATCTCAGTGGTTGTCAACCTTTTTTTGTCTCGCATACTTCTTGGGCCTTTTATTTTTACTCCAAGCGGTTAGTGCTCGTGCTTCACAGCTAGAAGGTCCCGGGTTCGATTCCTGGGCGGGCGGGGCCTTTCTGTGTGGACTTTGCATGTTCTCCTTGTGTTTCCTTCGGGTGCTCCGGTTTCCCCTACCACTAAAAACATGTACAATAGATCAGGATGAATGAGAGTGTGTTTGCGAGTGCAACTGTGGGACAACGGCTGGAAATTAAAACATTGGCTACAATCCGGAGTGGTGTGTTTACATGCATGGTTCTCATGTGTGTTCATTAACACTTGCACTGTCCAACCAACCAACCAACCAACCAACCAACCAACCAACCAACCAACCAAACTAATTAAATAAAACTCTCACTCTTTAATGTTAATAATAGAAAATACAATTCAGCTATATCTTTTTTTTATTTTTTTTATTTGGAATGATTCCAAGTACTATGCTGCTGTGTATCCACAGGGGTCCATGTACAGTACCCCTGGTTTGGACACATATAGTTTTCTTATGTGTGATTCTCACATATTGGGTTAAATTCTCTTAAAGGAATAGTTCAGCGTTTTTACATCCTTACATATGTTCTAACCTGGGCTTAGATGCGGCGACGCTTGGCTGCCTCGTCTTTGTGCGTGCCGTCTGTCCCATAAAACGACCAAAGATGGTGTTAGCATTTTGACCCTACAGTATAGTCCCTTGGGGCCAAATGTGGAAGCCACGGATCTCTTCCAAGTTTCCCCTATTTAAATAGGGCTATGTGAGTAGTTACACGTTCAAAGTATAGTTACACAAAATTAAAACTGTCAATTTTCTAAGCGGATAAAACGGGTACTATAGTTTTAGGTCCAGTAATGATGTTCATGATCAGCCAGATTGTCTCTTTAGCATCAACAGTTTGAACATTTTTCTGTTTCAGGTGTGAAAGTTCTGATATTTTTTTCCTCTGTTTTCTCATGCAATTAATGTTACACAGATGTAATCGAACAAAACATGGAACAGCACAAAAGCTGTATTTATAGTAAAATTCTTTGGCCTAACATTTGTAGCCTGTAGTTGAAATGATTTCTATATAAAAAAAATATAAAATAAACTTTAAAAATGAGTCAATGTTTTTTTCTGCTTTTTGAAATGAGTGGATCATGAAGATTTGGCTTCCAGTAAAGAGCCATGAAATCCATTATTAATCCACTGATTTGTCTATCAGAGACTCACATTAACAACAAAGGACCAACTGTATTATCTGCAGAATGAACTGGGAAGACTGAGTCTGCGACTGCTTCAAAAAAGCTATGGAAATGTATTAAAAGAGTATCACATCAGGATACATTTTCCTCTCATTTTGTGCATGAAATAAAAAACATATTTTCATAACATATTATTAAAGTTGTAAAAGATACCTTTTAATAACGATAATAACAAAGAAGGAAACCATTTGACCATGTTTTATACGCACTTATCCATGTCTGCTTTTTGTTTGGGTATTTTATTGTCAACTGTACTCTTCCACGCTGCACTAAATTACTAAAGAATAACTCACGGGCTCCAGCATTTCAGCACAGAGTGGACTATTATCCCTCTGCAACAAACAAAGTCATCACATGCACAAATGACCCCAGCATGTATAAGTTATTAAACCAATAATGCCTTCTCCGTAGCTGCTCAGCATCAAACGCCAGAGAGGCAAGATGTGGGACATTTTGGAAAATTACCGGCGCTACAAAAGATTAATCAACATCATATGGTGCGAGAAATCATTTAGTGAAAGAGTGGATTCCAGGGCCATATGTTGAAGCACTTGAAGACGCAGCCTGCCAACCAGAGGCTTTAGCGCAATGGCTCCCTGGTTGTGTTTTCCGCCAGATCTCGCGAAGGAAAATAAAATCTAAAGTTGGCGGCAGATTAAGAAAAGGCTAAGGGGGGTCAGGCTTTGCGTCACGACTGAAAGTACATCTGCTCCATCAGTATCTAAGAGTGTACATGCACACGATACACCAGCTATAGATAAATGCTTAATAATAAACATTTGGAGAAGTTATTTACAGCATTGACTTCGCCTTTTTACTACGTGGTTAAACAATCTTAACCATCTGCTATATGAGTGTGTGATGCTGTGTTTGCCTCTTCACCTGCAGCTCAAGTAAGATTTGTTTTGGTGCATATTACTTTTCTCTTGTTAAACCATCATAAATAAGTTTGAGTTCAATCTAATTTTAAATACACATGACTTGAGTAAACCTGGATTAAATAATCCTGATTGAATTTATTCTTCTAAAAGCCTAGATTAAGTAAATCTGAATGAAGAAAACTCCTCCTCAAACCGCCACCTTAACGTTATCGAGGGGTTTGAGCACACACATGATCCAATAGGAGCCATGTTGCCCCTTGTAGGGTCCCCCATGACAAAAAGGTCCTATGTGACAGGGCAGATGGAGAGCGGTTCAATCAGTTTATTTTTGTATAGTCCAATATCATGACCAGAGTCACCTCAAAGGACTGTGTAGACATCACAACAGTGTAACGGGCAAATGGAAAACAAATGTAACAAACAATTTACAGTAATATCAAAACAAACAAGCCTAGCCCCTATCCTTAGACCAAGGGTGCCCAAAGTGCCTCAAACCAATTTTTGGTGGCCCACAAGCTTCTTGTTGAATGGGCACACATCACCACAGATGATTCTCTGCAGGTTTAACAATTCTATACAATTAAACCTTAAAAAGTAACATTTTATTGTGAGGCAGAGCTTGGATTAAAGTTGTAGACTAAATACATGTGTGGGGAAAGGTTCAAACCTCTCTTAAATGAACCCAGTGTTTGATTGCTCTGTGATCTGTGACCTTCATGCCATATATACTTCAGTTTGCGGCCCTCCATGAAAAAAGTTTGGACACCCTTGCCTTAGACTCTCCATTGCAAGAAAAAAAAAAAAAAAAACAGTGGGAAAAACTGAGAAACCTCGAGGAGAACCACAATGAGAAGAGATCCACTCCCAAGGACGGGCAGGCTGATAATAAAAGTTACATCGCCCATGCGCAGTGTCTGATGTTGAGCCTGAACCACTGTCTTGAAGGGCCGTCCTCTTGTGGACCCACTATCTACAAGAGGGGCCATAAGGGACTGGTGCAGTCTGATCTGGGCAGCTTGGACCCGACAACGATGCGATGGAAGAATGGAGAAGATGGATGGATCATTACTTAAATCAGGCTGCTTAAGCCAAACCTATTTCAGTCAAGATGAAGTAAATCAGCTTTAAAGTAACTTCCCAACACCGGCAAGGACAACCAAATCTAAATGATTATAACTATTTCTTTTGCTAAATTGTTAACCGCTTCACATAAGACGCCATGTACAATTCATCGAGCTATCTTGTGTTCAAACTGATACAGACGGGGTCAAATGGCACCGCGTTTCTCTAGAAGCGTGTGATTGAGGTCCCAAAAGGAAGTGTTTAACTTTGAAATGGTTTTTCTTGCGTCCCGTTGGAGATATGAGGTTTCGCCGCCGCAGCCCACTTGGACCGGACCTTATTGTTACTCACAGGAGGACGCGTGTTTTCAATGGCCCGAACATGACTGGATCTCATGGCAGATTCCTTCTCCAGTTTTGAGGCTGTATCTGAGACTAGTTTGCACAATTTATCAGCTGATGCGGTGTTGTTGTTGTAAAAGCAAATTCAATGTATCATGTTGAAGATAGAAGTAAGTTTGTGAAATGGTACTAATTTTGTCCAGAGGGTGTTAGGTCATTTTGGCTAAAATATGCCTGGGGTAATGAAATGTCACTGAAATTTAGATTGCTGCTGGCCTGAAAGAAACTGCATCCTCCCTCAAGATTTAGTGTCCGTTGGAGACACTAATTACGTTCTTTATCCAGAGCAAGACTATTACGAAGGAGTTTCTGTATCTTTTCAAGCTTTATCAGTGAATATGTTCTCAAACATTTTTCTCAAAATAATTTATGGCAGTACTGATATTTAATAACTGGAAAGAAAGTTGCTTGCTTAAAACGAACAGTGCTGTGACAAAAAGAAGCCAAAAAGATAACATTATTACTAAGCAAAAGCAAATTTGAAGAGGTGTGTTTTGGATAAGTTCCTGTTTTCTTGTAGGAGTGAGTTCAAGAGGGTGTGGGCAGTGGCGGGAAAGGCTCGGACCCCCACAGTTCCTCTGTGCTGAGAGTATACAGTAGGTTGGTGTTGGCAGTACTGAGGACCACTGCTATATAATTATTATTTTTTTGCGTTCATGATAACACTGCTGTTGAAAATAAAGACCAATCAGGCATAAAACTATGTGAATCGTGCAATACCGCTTTTCCACTGGCAGTTCTGGCCCAGCCCAGCGCCTGGTCTACCCACTTAGGGCCTGATTTACTAAGCGTTTGCGCACCCGCAAAGATGAGAGCGCATGGTAAAGTGGACGGAAAAGCGGTCGCAGTATTGCTAAGACGCTGCATCGCAAATTTAGCGCAGGGGGCGTAATCAATGGCAGCCCTGCCACTGCGCAAACTATAGGAGGCAGGAAATATGCAAATAGCCTAATGAGCTGGTTTCCGCGTGTCGTCAGAGCTGCACCGAACAAGAGAAATCGCAAAACATACACACTCCCTTAATATACAATTGTTTGTGACGCAACGGGAACAGGGACGAGTTATCCTAATGGGCATCATGGGAAAAAGAAAAGAAAAATAGTCTAATAATAATAAAATATAATGGGCATGGGCTGCTCCCGGGCGAGATCGGGAAATAGGCTATGATTTTTCTTTTTAATTTTTCTTCCGCTCTGCGTGTGTTCAAAGGGCTTTGCTGATGCGCTGAATTGAAGCTAAAGTGTGTTTTGTCAATAGTGGCTACACGCACCTTGCCCAATGAGCGGAGTTTACCGCTGCACCTTTGAGCAGCGGGACGTCCCATGTTACGCACAAACGTTAGAAGGACCAGTGCAGTGCGCTCTGATACCCGCAGATACCAAGACATACCACTTTGGCAAACTGTGAGAGCGAAGGCAGAGGAGATGTTACAATGATGGAGGAAGAGAGATGACAGGGAAGAGGAGAGACGGTGAGGAGCAGTCTGAACGCCGCAGGTAGGCTACAACATGCATGTTTGTGCCAAAGAAGTGTGCGTGCTCTGCTGTGCCAAACTTGACACATGTTTTAGGCCTATTAACGCACAAACTGTCTGCTCAAACATCCCTTTTTGTTGGCCTTAGGCGGGTGTCTTTGTTGTATACTTATACTTCTGCAATAGGCTCTCCGTGAATGAACCACGCGGCCGCGCTGCCTATTCTGTATTATTTATTATTATTTTCTTTGCAAAGCATATGCATTTCGTAACGAAATGTTCCAATACATTTTCCCCTTCATATTCTTGTCTGTAATCTACGGCAAAAGTTTCAAATTTTCATCTCAAAAGGTTTTTTCCCTATATTATCT
>OMNZ01108093.1:0-12910 GCA_900303255.1 Lesueurigobius sanzi
GAAATGGCACGTTATAACTCCATGTGGAAGTCAACGCTGCAAAAGCGTACAAATCACACGCTTTGTCAAACACCTCCCACCTCCCTTATGCTGTAAGCCTGCATCCTAAAACACTCTGCTTAAAGGGGCAAACTGCACTTTGACTTTGCCCTACCCCTAACGGAAAAATAGATTGGGACACCACTTTGACTCTCATGAACGCGCATTTTAAAGGGATAGGGCCAAGGGATAGGGCTAAGGGGGAGAATTGAGGTCCAGCCTAAGTCACATTTTTTGGGGAGAAATGTATTTTACAAAATCTGAGACCAAGAACAGGCATTTCATCTTGAAAGACAAGTTATAATAATAACAGTAGAATAGAGAACAACAGGCTGAATAGGTGTACGGAATGCTAGCATAACATATGGATGGTTATTCAGCTACATGAACCATAAACAACAAACTAAATAGGTGTCTGGTATGTTAACGTAACATATTAATTAATATATAAGTCACAGGATCAGCCAAACTATGAGAAAAAGTGTGACTTGTAGTCCGGAAAATACGGTATATGGAATATCCATGGACCAAAATATAGCAAGAAATGTAAACCCAAATGGCCGGGGGTGGCTGTAGTGTGAGAGTGTCTTCATTGAGGATACTAATGATTCATTTGGAGAATAGAATGAAACAAAATCTTAATTTGGCAACAAAAAAGAAAGACTCTCCCGGCACTCAGGTATGCGGGTACTGACAGGAGACCTGGGTTGCCTCATTTTTCGTTGACAGTTTTCCTTGTTTATGCCTTTATCCATGTTTGAACCATGTACACGATTCCATCTAGTAGCACTGAGTTTGATTAGCAAGATGTGACCAATCATAAATACAAACATAGATACAATACTTTGCCATTCACAACTTCAGTCAACAACAGCACGTCAGCTGAGGCACTGGATTCATTCCCTTTCTGCATGTAGGCCTACAGCGACAACAGGCTCAGAGTCGCTACACTGTTTATGGGACTTCCTTATCAAACCTTAAGTTCATTAGTTTAGTATAGCATTTTATTTTATGTGTATTTGAAGGTATGTGTCAATTCCAGTACAACCCTTAAGAATTGACTCATTTTTACACCGTTCTGTTTGTGCAGGGGAATGTCGTATTATGGAAACCTAGTGACACTGCCATGTCTGCGAGTTACACCGTCTACAATATTCTGCGGGAGTGCGGCATGCCCCCAAACATCATCCAGTTCTTGCCAGCTGATGGGCCTGTTTTTGGAGATGCGGTCACAGCTTCTGAGCATCTTGCAGGCATCAACTTCACCGGCAGCGTACCGTAAGACAATTCAACACCATCTCAAATACGAGCATCCACAGGCAGGGTAAGACTTTGAAAGTGATGCCTTTCCTACTTTTGCAGAACCTTCAAACGTCTTTGGAAACAGGTTGGGGAGAATCTGGACAGATACAAGACTTTTCCTCGGATAGCAGGAGGTTTGTTGAATGAATTTTGTGAAATAAATAGATTTAAAAATGTTCATGTAATCTACTGCTGACATGTATATGAATGTTTTCTTTTATTGGTGGTAATAGGAGTGGTTTCATTTATTTAATTTTAGAGTGTGGCGGAAAGAACTTTCACTTTGTCCACAAGTCTGCAGAGATTCAGAGTGTAGTGATGGGGACAATTCGCTCGGCCTTTGAATACGGAGGTCAGAAGTGCTCTGCATGTTCACGAATGTATGTACCAGATACATTGTGGCCCCAGATCAAACAGGGGCTCCTCTCTGTCCACAAAGAAATCAAAATGGGAGACGTAAGTGAAGAGCATAAATATTTGACATGAAACATTCAATGTTTATAATCCAGTTTGTTATTTTATTAGCCTGTTGAAGACGTGAGCACCTTTTTCTCAGCTGTTATAGATGACAAGGTATTTTATTTGTTCTAAACGATGGTGTACGTAGTATACTAAAAGATAATAATACTTTCTCTCTTATTCTCCAGTCATTTGGTCGCATAAAGAAATGGCTTGAGCATGCAAAGTCTTCCCCTG
Source organism: Lesueurigobius sanzi (assembly GCA_900303255.1). NCBI lineage: Eukaryota > Metazoa > Chordata > Actinopteri > Gobiiformes > Gobiidae > Lesueurigobius > Lesueurigobius sanzi. The sequence continues at coordinate 2,038 of OMNZ01108093.1, forward strand.
ATTTAAAGATTATTGCAGGAGGGAACTGTGATGACAAAAAGGGATATTTTGTGGAACCAACAATAATTGAGACTAAAGACCCACGAGAGCGTATCATGAATGAGGTACAGTCATGCGCCACATTCATTCAGTGCAATCACTTGTGTATTTGTGTTTTATAAACTTAAAAGGAACTATTCTTACGAAGACCTTATACAGATTAGAGGTTTGTTGTTTGGTTTTCATAGTTGCTAATCATTTTGATTCCATTTTTTAGGAGATCTTTGGGCCTGTACTAACAGTTTATGTTTACCCCGAGAACAACTACAAAGAGGTGCTGCATCTGATAGACACCACTTCTCCATATGCCCTCACAGGGGCAGTGTACGCCCAAGACAAGTAAGATATTTCATTATTCCCTCATGCATTGATTAGAAGCAGTGGGATTGCTATATTGACTAAATACATTATTGACAGATGTAATTACAAATCAAAAGTACTCAAAAGTGTTTTCTTATAGAAATGTTATTGATGAGGCTGCCAAAGCCTTGAGAAATGCTGCAGGGAACTATTATGTCAATGACAAATCCACAGGCTCCATTGTAGCTCAGCAACCATTTGGGGGCGCCAGAGCCTCAGGTAAGAGCAAATCTACTCTCACCAGACACTTCTGTGGAACAAAAGATCTGCCTGATTGGTCTAACCTTGCTTCATTTATGCAGGGACAAATGACAAACCTGGAGGAATGCACTATGTCCTGAGATGGACATCACCTCAAGTAGTAAAAGCAACGCACGTCCCACTAACAGAATGGAAGTACCCTTACATGGGTTAAAGAGCAGCCCGTCCACAGCGCATCAAGTCAAGACCTCACAGTAGTTCTCCGTCCTGATTGACTCTAAGAAATAAATATATATACAATATATATAATATACAATACATCATACTTTTTACTGTAGACTGACTCCGGTCATTTACTATTAAGAACCGATTTGCACTGAACATGGACTTTGATTGTTGTTCCAGGAAAATGTGATATAAGCAGCTCTTTGAACTTCTTGGTCTTTCATACAAAAGACAGATTTCCAAAGTCTTCCTTGAAGGATTGCCTCTACTGTCTAGTCTCTCCTGCGGCTGTCTACCCAGTATTTTTTTTAAATCCCTGGACTATAGATCAGGTAGTCTAATCCTATTGTAAATGTTTATTTTAATTATTTAAAAGGTCAATATTAGCTTTATTAAACTGATAATGTTTATGTTTCATATCTTAGTGGTTACATTGGCATATTTGCCATATACTGTCAATGAAACTTTCTCATCGTATTTTGTTGCAAAACCAGTTTAACTGGCAACTGAACTATCTTTGGTTCAGTTTTGTCTCTGAATAGTTTGTGTAATGATGGTACATTTTAAACTGTTTTAGGATGGTTTCATTAGAGTCCAGATGCTCTTGTTATTCATAAAGTTCTTTAATCCTTAATTTAAAAAAATAGATATAAAATTATGTTTACAATCCCCACGTCCAATAGTAATAATGGCCTTGCCTTGTGCTGGCTGCAGAATGGGTCGAATAGAAGAAAACATATGTTCAATAATCAAATGACATGATTGATTTGTGCCTGAGTTAAGATACTGTAAATGCGTAATATTTTTGACAATAAATAGATGTTTATTCTTTATATGTTGTATTCATTTCATGTCTATCATGGTTCAAATGCAGTTCATACACAGCAGTTTACTATCTTCATCGTTCATGTTTTTCTTTTCCTTTGGTTATTTTATTGTTTCCTAGTGAGGTGCTTGTCAACCAGTGGGTCGCAGAGTCATTTTTAGTGGGTTACAAGCTGTTCCTGAGTCTGATTTCATGCCTGTATAAACGATTTTGGCATAAGACGCTCTGCTACAAGCTTATATTGACATAGTAGTGCCCAACGTCACATGACCAAACAACTGCGAGGTTATAGGCTTCTACCTGTGGCCAAAAACCTGTGATTTTGTGTTTGACCACAGGTTCCCACAGTCACTAATGTCAGCTCATGTAATGACAAAGGATTCTGTTACAGCTTTCAGTTGACTGTCTATTGCAGCCAGAACAATGGCCACGGGGAACAGGTGCAGAGTTCAGTTTTAGAAGAAAGGAGTTGAGGCTAAAAGCTGTTAAAAGGGGAGGAAAAGGTTTACATACAGTTGCCGTCCACAGACAAGATGGTGCCTATTTGTTATTGACTAGGCCTGCCATTCCTAAAGGCCGGATTGTCGTGGCCCCCTTATCGTTCCAAAAATCCCACAAGGGCCCCTCTCAATAATAATAATGATAATATTTCCCTGTTATTCCCCTGTATTCAAAATAACTAATGTTTTACAGCTGAAATTTACATTTAAAAGAACAAATAATTGCTCTGGGTTAAATACTGATTTTAAGTGGTAAAATATACAAAAACAAATATATACAAATTTAGTTCAAATTTCAACTTTTTCAGTCCACTTGTTTTTCAGACAAGCTTTGGGGTTCCTCCCTGCAGGACCTCTGCAGTCCCCGGACCTCACTTTGGAATCCACTGGCCTAGGCTATATGAACAATTATAGGGGAAGGGCAATTATTGGAGGCCTTAAAGCAGTGGCGCCCAAAGTTTTTTCAATGGAGGACCAAAATTAGTGGGTAAAGGGCCAAACTCAATACTGTTTTGCATGTAGAAAGACGAAATGCAAAAAGATATATGGTTAAATATCCTTCAAATACTGAGCAATTGAAAAAGACATGATGTTTTGGTGCACATAGGTTAAGGTGAACTTTATTGTCCCCGTAGGGAAATTTGTCCTCTGCATTTGACCCATCCTTCGATGCCGCTGGGGCAACCCGTCAGGAGCAGTGGGTGACCGCAGGGCAGCGCCCGGGGACCCATCTCCAGATGTGGAGCCAGGCACATGCTCAGAATCACCTGCTGGAGGATTTAACCTAATGTGATTTGATTTGGCAAGGTTTGATGGGGGGAAACCGGAGCACCCGGAGGAAACCCATCCAGACACGGGGAGAAACATGCAAACTCCACACAGAAAGGCCGCACGGGCCGGGAATAGAACCCGTGACCTTCTTGTTGTGAGGCAAGAGCGCTATCCACTCTGCCACCGTGCTGCCAGATAACAGGTAACAGCCTATTCAGTGCATGATTTGAAAGTAGAGCCTTCTTATAAACCTAAGCACCCACTCGTGGGTCGAAACAAACCCCTTGGGCCGAAACCCCTTGGGTCGAAACAAGCTCAAGGTGGGCCCCTTGCCTTAAAGGCTATTACGGTATATTGTAGGACCAATAAGCAGTTTTAGTAAAAGTAGAATTTAGATATTGTGAGTTTTCATCTAAATTATGTATTCATTTCTTTCCCAGCATACAATATGTCATTGATCTCAATACAAATGAAACGTCATGAAAATCTGAATAGACTAATGCAGGGATCTCCAACCAGTAGCTCTGGAGCTACCGGTAGGTCGCCAGTCCTTTCGAAGTAGCTCGCCAAAGTCTTTCTACATTTCTTCATACACTTTATGAGTCACTTTTTAGATGCCTTTTTGTTGTTCTGAGCAAAACATAAGTGTAAAGCAGAAACTATACTGCCATTTTCTTTTATTGAGTTGAATGATCATCTTGGCAGTAGGGCTGGGCGATGTGGACCAAAAGTCATATCCCGATATATTTAGGTTGAATATCGATATACAATATATATCCTGATATTTTTTCGGCAAAGTGAGAGCTGTGAAATGAAATGTTCAGTCCAAGTCAAAGCCAAGTAGTTTTATTGAAAACATACCATAAAATGTAAACATAAACACTGTATAACAAATCTCCGTAAGGCACACATTTAAATAAAAAAATATCTTGAATAAAAATAGCCTCTAAAATAAAGTAGGTCAATCTTTTTCTTGCCTGAAGCAAGTATTACAGCGCAAATATGGTCTAATTCCATATCTAACCCTACTTGGCAATCCCGGAGGCCTAGTTGCACTTGCTTCTTTGAAGTATAAGTAGCTCGCTGACATTTTTGTTAGGTAAAAGTAGCTCGCAAGATGAAAAAGGTTGGAGACCTCTGGACTAATGCAATAATTGAATCGTTAAAAAAAATGTTTTTAGTTTTTATTTATTATTTTTGCTTCAAAGCTACTTAACTCTTTATAGCTTTTCTTGTTTTTTTTACTTACATGTCTACATTTTCCAAGTCAGTATAGCTACGTTAATACTTTGACATCAATTTAACTTTTATGTGGAAATGAGTTGCTCTTCATCTTCTGCCAGAGAGATGTTTTCAATCAAATGTGTTAGTTGTATCTAACTTTAAGCAGTTACTCCATACATAGGTTGTGCGAGACTTTTGAAACAGACCACTTTATCTAATGCAGCCATCACTGTGATTAATGAAGATGAATTAATGTCGACAACACCTCATTCCTTGCGGTCTCTCAGGGGCTGTGGTGGTGGTGGTGGACTACCCGTGACTAATGTGCCATTGAATGCGGCACACGCCTATTGTGTTGCTGCTCAAAGTGTGCTGTGGGAAAGTTGGGGCAACAAGGCCGACAGGATTAAAGCCTTTGAAGCTAGAGGCAGCAGCTGGCCCCCGTAAAAGGCGGGAAACCTCTCTGCCATCAGCCTGTGAACACTGTGGATTGATTTGTTCTGACCACTGTGCATTTGGAGCATGTCTCTTCATGTAGCGCATAAACACATGTTGGGAAGTAAAGCATGAAGGTCCCTGTTTCAGGCGATATTTAGATTTGAATCCAGTTTACTGAGGTGTTTACAGCACTGATGCTCTTTTATATGTAGTGGATGTCATAAAGACTGTAGTAACAAAATGAGTCAGTCAGTTTATTTTTAGGTCTCTGGAGTAGGCTAATTACAGTAACCTCATTATGGCACATCTTATTCTGATTGAGTCAATTCTGTATTTAAAATAAGATCATAATCTGAATAGGATGTTTACATGAGTTTACATGAGAAATTGGATTAATCCATTTCATTCCCTCAAGTAAGTTTATATATATATATTTATAAGAGCAGATCTATATATGATCATTCTAAAACAATGTTGATCATGTCTTAATCCGAATATGTGCTTATTCTGATGGGTTTGGAACATTCTTCATTATTGAATGTGATTACATTTACTTTCTAAACACAAAACCTCATGTCTTTCATATGGGCATTCTCCTCATGTCACTCAGTTCCCACCTCTCATGCAGACAGACCAGGCATAAAAGGGGCACAAAGCATTCCTGAGACTGTTGTCATGAACCAGTCTTTGACTGTGGGCGCTTGGGAGCATGGCCCAGGCCACAATAAAGACCAGGGCAGGTGCGTGCCTTGAGAAGGCTCCTTGTGACTCCAGCATCCTCTCACAGAACCTGGGAAAAGCCTGACCCTTCTTTTCGGACCCCATTCCTTGATGTGAGAGCTCAATGTTAAGTGCCATGTGATGTGACTCACACCGTCTGGAGCAATGTAGAAAAGCCATTGGGCAGGAGGAGGCCAGTCTTTTAGATCTCGCTCAAATTATTTTTACTGCTGAGAGTGATTAACCTTTATACAGGATTTTTACTTTTAGTAGTAAAAGTTCTTGTATTTTAAAGGCAAGGAACATTTATTTGTAGAGCACAATTCAGACACAAGGCAATTCAAAGTGCTTCACAATGACATAAAATCAAATCAAAACAGTCAATAAAACATAGATATAATCATTCATTAATTACATTAAAAGCAAAGAGTGATAAAATAAGATAAGATAGTACTTTATTGATCTTGGACAGGATCACACAGGGGGGGTTCAAAAAGTAAGGGAAATGTGCCATCAAAGAAGAAAATAAGTTTGCAAACAGGTAATAATAATAATAATAATAATAATAATAATAATAATAATAATAATAATAATAATAATAATACTAGAGTTAAATAAAAAATAAAATAAAAACAAAAAGTGCAGATAAAATAGTTGTCATATATGTCATATGAACTGTTTTCAGACATGGTCAGAGTTGAGGCCTGTCTCACATCTACTGGCCGACTGTTTCAAAAATGTTGGGTTCTCTTTTATTTGAACTATATCACTTTTTTTAATGTTTCGACGTTTCCCTCTATTCCATGCGTGTACCTGTGCTATAGGTGCACGGCGGATGCGACAGTAGCCGGGGCTCTGTCCAGATGGCCTATTGAGGACAAAGCATAATGAGGGGCTGAAGGATCACTGGCGACCGCAGTCGGGTGGGGCACTGGCCTGAATGGAGGCTTAAGTGTGGGAAAGAGGAGCAGCGCAGGGCTCTCACACATTCCTCAGTGGAGAGAGGTCCTTTGACTGCACACAGACACTGGGCGCATCTGGGCTCAAAGCCATGGAGACGTGTTGTTCATGGTGTGCACGTGGGGCCGGGCGAGCGTGGCAGTGTGTGTGGCAGCGGGCCCCACCATGAGGCCCTTCCTTATGAATAGAGTGGAATGTCCACACTGGAATGTGTTTAAGGGCCAAACACTGTGTTTCTTCTGAATATTGTGTCATGACTCACTTCTTAGAAATGCATCCTGAGGAACTGAAGAAAAGAGTCTTTCCCTCTGCCATCTGTCCCTTTGCGCACAGGCGTTAATAACGGTCAGTAAACCACATTGGGAATCTGATTAAAGCATTATTAACTTATGTATTAAGGTTTTTTTATTATTACTTGAAACACATCACAAATAATTGCCTCACATTTTTAAACAGCAACATTTCCATGTCAAATAACAAAACAAGACAGGTCTGAAAAACTACTCAAAAACATTCCAAAACAGAAACAAACCCATCTCTTTTTGGTCTTGATCAATACACAGTAAGAACTTTTGCTGTTATCATGTATTGTACCCCATATGACAAACATGTTTTGGCGGGGCCCTTGAGAAGATTAGAGTTAAGATGGGACCCGGGTACTCGCACACACACACACACACACACACACAGTCTGTGAACGAGAGCGGGAAAGCACGAGGGAGCCCACACGCGTCCCCCTAATGCGGTCCCTGTGATGTGGCCCACAGGTTGAAAGGCTGTCAGTGGACGGGAGGGGTTTGAGAGGAGGAGTGAGGGCGCCAAGCTGTAGGCTATTGACTGGAGGATGTGTGTGAGTGGGATCCCAACCTCCTTTCCCACACTCTGCTCCCATTTATTACATATTCCCCTAAATGACCGAGCAGAGCAGGGCCAAAGGGGGGCCTGGAGGCGGAGGTGTCACACAATAGAAGTGTGCCTTCCCAGAGGACACTGGATAATTGTGTTTAATTGACAGTTGCTTTTGGAATGTGTCCTGGATCCTGCCGCTCATTTTTTCCCTGGACTTTCTGGCGCTGTCAGAGTTAAAGAAAATGTCCTGAATAGATCAATGGCAGAATAGTTCCTCAACACCTGTTGCAAAGCCTTTAAATGACATTGTCATGTTTTTATCATAAATATTTTGTCAAATATTACTTTCTATTTCTAAATAATTATTGAAATATACATATATTTGTATAGGCTACAGTAATAATTGCAAGTCTAATAACAGTTAAGAACAGAAAACAGCATGTGCCTTTATGTGCATCTTTATGTCTTTAGTAGCCGTTATCAGACAGACGGTCTTTGCACATCTGCAGCCAAGATCAGATGAGACTGCGGGAAGGTTCCCAGGTAATAAAAGTGTAACGACCTGCTTGTGTTGGTCTGTACCTTCACATATCTAGTGCAGCGTTCCCTCCACTCAGGCCATGAGGCCAGTTAACCATGAGATAATTGATGCCTCTCTCCTATTGTTGTGTCGGCCTCGCCCACTGGCCTCGGAGTGTGGGAAAGCTAATCCTGCCTGGGACTCATGGCTTTGTAATGCTAATGTCCGCCTATAAATAGGGCAGAGGGATCCTCAGCCAGATCACAACTCACTCTGCTCTCCAAGAGAAACATCTCAACTCTGCTGACATGGCACCAACCAGCACCAGAGACTCACCTATATCAATGCTCTCAGCCAAAGACAAACACAAAGTAAGTACAGTTTACATACTTAAAACACTAACTTCTAATTATTAGCACAAACATGTCGCTTTGCATTCACTCAACATGTTTCTAACCAACTGTCTTTTTTCTTCAGATGAGGAAACCTGTTGTGGAGAAGATGCGCAGAGACCGCATCAACAGCTGCATCGAGCAGCTCAAGGTCTTGCTGGAGAAGGAGTTCCACAAACAAGACCCTAATGCTAAGCTGGAGAAAGCAGACGTCCTGGAGATGACTGTGGTCTTCCTGAAACAGCAGCTGCAGGGTCCTGTCACTCACTCTGCCCACATGGAAGGCTACTCTCAGTGTTGGAAGGAGACCATGCACTTCCTGTCCTCGACCTCCATCAAGGATGTGACCACTAGTCACCTGCAGCGAATGCGCTCTTCTCAGCGAGTGTCCCAGGACGTGTACCCCAGTGGCCTGCTCTGCTCTCCGCTCCACAGCCAGAGTCCTGTGAAACAGCCACTTGGTCCTGTCAAGTCCATGTGGAGGCCCTGGTAGAGACTCTGAAACACATCTGATGGGCCTGTCCATCATTAATGTATTGAATGCTTCTGCAATTTTTTTTTACAAACTTTATAAGTTACTTTTATTTTTCCCTTTACATTTGTAAAAGCCTTGCTTGTGTTTAAAACGTTTAAGGGGAGAAATAGTGTAATTAAGGTTAAAGCTTGTGACCTATATTAGGTATATGACTCCTGTGGAGTTGACTGCAGGTTACTGTGTATCAAACAAGAAATGTAATACATGTTGTACTCTTTTGATCTTCCATGTGGAGGGTCTTACTGTCGCCTTTTATGAAGGGTATATATTTGACCTATTTGACCTAAGGGCATATGACCATTCTTTATTTTTATAAGGAATATATGAAAAGTTTATTATATTAATAAATGATCTCAAAGAAATATGTATTCTGTCTTCAATCATCTGTCTGATTAGGAATATTTAAATGAAAAATCTAAACATTCTCTATAAATCAAAGTCTTACATATAAACAAAAATATGTCTTTAGATATTTAGATCTACATGTTTTGGAAAAGCTGGCAGCCACTTCACACCACCAAAGTCATTAAGGCTTTCGGCACTCTTGATGAGCGATTTTAATTGCCACATACTTTGTACCATGCCACACGTGTGGTCATACTATTTGGAGTAATGGGGTTTAAAGAGAATGTGCTTGCTTGTCTTGGTGCGAGGGGGCGTCACAGAGCCACTTGTGTGAGTGTGTGTGAGTATGGCTGCCCTGTGCTTTGTACCATAAGCCTCAGGCTACTGCTGAGCACTGGGCTCTGTCAACTCTGGTTTCATCAAACAGCTGGTGAGCTGAGCCGCTGCCGGGCCACAGGCCTGCAGGGTGCACCTCCCCTGTGTGGAGTCTGCCTCTGCACAGCTTTCCCACACTCTTGAGCCTTTCTCCCCCTTTATCCCAGGACAAAAGAAGTGTGCCATGTAAAATGATCCTCCCACCACTGCGGTGAGAAACCTCCTGACCCTACTGATACCCCTTTCTTCTCTTACAAATCTCAACTGAGTTTTGGAGGGAAACTTAGCTTCCCTTTGTTCGTGTAGCATGTTCTTATTTGGAGTGACATGTCTGAAATGTTTTAATGTATTTCACTAATCCCAAATCTGTAGCTATTACAATAAAGTAAGTCATCATAAATTCACACATTTTCTAGAATGATGCCTTATTCATTTGTTGAGGTTTTTCCAGAGTGAGCATTCCTTTGAAGATCAATCGTTAATATGTGTTGACAGAATAGACCTGAACTTGTTGCAACCAGAGCTGTGTGAAAGCGTGGGAAATCTCTAACCTGTGTCTGATGTAAGTAGGTATTAGTCAGGCTGAGGGGCAGGTGTGTGTGTCCCAGGTGAGAGCAGGTGGCATTAGAGCACTGAGTAAACATACACAAACACACACACAATCACACACAATCACACTGCACAAGTTTGCAATGGTTGAAATAAGTATTGTTTCATTTTGGGTTTACACCGGGTTGAACACCTTTCTCAAATCATGACTAAAATCATTATGAATAATGTGCCCCATCATAGGTGTCATGTTCAATGATATTGGCCTAAACTATGAAACAATGGTGGACCTGATCACACACTTATCACCCACAGCTGTTGTTAATTGGATTGAGACAACAGTAACAGCTGGACACATCACTTCAGTTGCAGGAACTGGTGAAATTGTAAATTTCAACTCCTAAATCTGGTAAAGATATAAACACACTTATATCTGGTAAAGATATAAACACACTTGAACAATATCTTTGTTTATATATTTTTTATTTTTCACAAAAAAAACACGTTTTGTTGTTCTCATTAGAGAATTTGTACATATTATTAGAAACTTTGTCTTTTCATAGAAAAGATTTTGTTTTCATCCAAACATTTTCAACAATGTTAATAATTCAATATAACAAAAACGATCCTTTACAAAAGGCATTCAATATATCAACCATAGTTAAAAAGAGCTGTGATGAAACCATCAAGTAAATATTTGTTGGCATAGCAACTGTGTAAGATATTATCTTTACTGTTAACCCCCACAGTGAGGATTAATGACCAAAACTGAGCTCCATGAGCATCAACAACTGCTTTAGCAGCCTCTTTAAAATATTCTTCAATATGAAGAGTTACTGAAGTCTTTCAAACTCAATTTGAGTTTATGGAATAAAAGATCTGGAATCAGACTGGAAACCAGTAGTTATGATGGACAGGCCCATCAGATGTGTTTCAGAGTCTCTACCAGGGCCTCCACATGGACTTGACAGGACCAAGTGGCTGTTTCACAGGACTCTGGCTGTGGAGCGGAGAGCAGAGCAGGCCACTGGGGTACACGTCCTG
>OMNZ01108094.1:2358-20387 GCA_900303255.1 Lesueurigobius sanzi
TGGACTGATACTCGTAGCTAAATTACGAACAACAGTTCACATTACCCGACAGTATTGGCTACTACGCATAATGAAAGCAACAATCTGGGACACAATGACAACACTGTGGATAAGAAATGCTTTTGGTGGACTTTTTCCCTTTATTCTGAAGCTCCGAGGCAAAAGCCAGAGGAAAAGAAGTGGCAAAAAAGAACTATGAAGGTAAGATATGTGCTAATGTTATGCTAAACAGCAGCTAAAGTTGCTAACAACAGCTAAAGTTGTGCCAACAGTGAGTTGCAACGTCGCCGTCTTATATATTACTATATGACACATTAATTATTATATGACACATTAAAGATGCAACGCACACCGTGTAAACTAGAGTGCGTATATTTGACATGTAAAAAAACATCCGCAGCCGTAATATAGCTTCTTGGTGTAGGAGTTTAATGCACAACCAGATATTCAAATTATTATATATTATTATATTATATTATATATTCGAATATCTGTGTTTTTTTAAAAGGAAATATTCAAATGTCATTTTTGAGCAATTTTGACAGCCCTACACAGCGATGTGTCTGTTTACTGTGCCATCAACGGTCTTGTTCAACTCTGGAAGCAGTTTTGTCTTCATGTGGATATAGCCACAGCTTGAAACACTACTATAAATTCAGTGCCCTGTTGTCGCTACTATTCATTTACTTGTTCACATCTAGAGAAACTAGTCAAACACTTAAACAATGGCATTAGGTTTGATTCCTAGAGTGTGTGGGGCCCTTCTGTGTGAAACATGTTCCTCCTGAGTCTAAGTGAGTGTCATCTAAATACAACATCACTTGGTATGTTTTTGATTCCTGTAACCAGTCTAACCAAAACCATACAACATCTCATAAAACCAACCAGATGATTATATTAACAAAACGTAATTACACAACAAATTCAAAAAAACATTCATCCCAGAACGGCAATTAGGTTTGCAGCCGCTGTGTTTTAAGAATAAAAAAACTACAACAAGCATTTAAATCAACAACAATAATTACAGCAACAAAAGGGATTTACAGTCTCTGCAGTAGTTTCAGATATTTTCTCGTAATCACATAGCTAGACTCTCACAATCTTGCATCGAAGCTTGAGGAAATGTGATTGTGTGCTGCTCACAATCTGAGGAGAGATGAGGAGAAAACAGCTCATAAAGTGGAGCCAGTGCTGTCTGTCGTCAGTCTGGGTCAGATCCGGGCCCGAGCCTCGGAGGAAGGAAGAGAGAGACAGGACGGAGGGATGAGGGGCTTCGTGCGCAAGAAATAAAAGACAGAAAAATGGTTGGAAAGCTTAGGACACAGGGATGAACTGGGGCGCTACAGAAATGTGATCCATTGAAGAGGATCAGGTTGCACATTTTGTGTCTATGGAATAAAAAAAAAGCAATAAAAATGATGTCAAATTGCAATGGTAGCAAATATGTACACAGTAAAAGATTCTTTGCAAACACAAAATGTAGTTTATTCCAAGAAGATCAGGCGGATTAGCTCTTATGAGAGAAATTAAAATAATTGTAAAATGAAACGGAAAATGGTCTTGTTTGGGCCTAAATGGATGGGATTGAACGGACTCTGAGCCTCCTAAAGTTAATCATTTAAAAATCTGAGTGTTTTTAAAAGAAAATATAAATTTAAAAATTACCCAGCTCAACTATCACAACTTATTAATAACATTAATTTTTTTCACGAAAAAGGGACCCATAATCACGCGATACAAGTGTATCTTGGTACAGTATCCATAATACAATACTGTACATATTACAAAGACACATGAAAAATTATCTTATGGGTGAACTAAATAGAAGATTTTATTATGCGGATTGTGCTCAGCAAGTTAAAGAGCGGGGACATGCAGTAATACTAAGAACAGAGAGTTACATCTTGTGTAGCGCCTAAAATGAAAATGCATTGTTCTGGTTAAGTCTGTCAAATTTGGATTTTGACACCCTACAAGCTCACAGTCTCAAAGTTCAGTGTCTCAAATAATTCAAGGTTATTGCATTGTGTCTGTTGTGATACGTTCTGAATTAGCCAAGGGTTCAAACAACCATATTAAATGTATTTTGTTTCATTATTTGCGTATCTTACGATACACGTATTGTCAAGTACTCCGCAACAATATATTGCCGATATGATATATTGAGCACAGCCCTACCCATGACCCACTTTTGGCTCTTGACCCATCTGATTGACCATTAGCGATTAACAGTTCTTCAAAGTTGAAGCTACTTGGCAGCCTAAAGACAAAGGATGGCAGGAATTATGAATATTAAGTAGGGAAATTCCCACCATCTCCTGGAAAGGTAATGTATTATTGTGCAAACTGAAGCCCACCTTTATTGCAGCCAAGACTCTGTTATGCAATACTACAGTGTTCAGTCTTTCCGATTTCCTGCTCTCAACGATGATGCCACCAGGTCCAAACATAACAAAAAGAACAGATAGCACCTAAACTTACCTCGGCGATAGTCACAAACACAACTAAGGCGAAAACTATAATCACTGCTCAGTCAATGTCAGTCACCTGTGAGGTTTGTACAGTCAAGTCTTCTCAAATAACTTAAGACAGAGGGAAACACCAGACCAAACTACATTTATCATTTTTTTTTAAAAGCATCAATAAAAGTAATTACAGAAGAAGATTTTGCATGTGTTAAAGATATTAGGAAAATCTTAACCAGTATAGAATAAAAAGGTGACAGTAATATGAAGCGCTGGAATCATGGGGGTTCCCCACTTCATGAAACATGAGCTCAGGAGAAAGTGAGCCGTCTCTCCAAGAGGAAAGCACAGTGTTCTCTTTTCATCCACTCCATGGAATTACATCCTCATAAATCAGCAGTCGGGATGCCAAAACCTCAAAACAAAAGCACAAACTAAGGCAGTTCGGAATGAGAGGAGGGAGTGGGGAGACCCCGAACAAATTCTGGGATTTAGGGCGCACAATACACTGTTTGCTTTCTAGATTCACCAAGACAACAGTAAAACACACCAGAGTGGAATGAATTAGCTACATCAAGGTCAAGGATAACATACCTTGAAATATTTGAGACACTGCACTTGAGCTTATTCGGTGTCAAAATCTAAAATTTGACAGACTTAACCAGACAAAGCAAAGTTATAACTAAAGTCAGAACAATGCATTTTCATTTTAGCGTTATACAATAAAGAAGACAATCTCAGCAAAGAACTATCAAGAAGTACTATCCTATACAAGATGAAAAGAAGTGCCACACTCTTAGTATTACTGAATGTCCCTGTTCTTTACCATCTTTCATCCTAAACTATCCCTTCCAAAAAAATGAGAGAAACAGAGAATCAAAACACATGATGCTGCCGTTTAATCAGCTAGAAATGTGGTGAACCTTGTGGCTGGATACAGCTGTATCAGGAGGAAATGACAACATTTATAGATTGTAGGGGTTAACATCATTGTGAGTGGTCACATGACTTCACTGTTTACAAGAGCTGCAGACTAAACAGAGCAGCAGGACGCCGCGAGGCAGAGGGGCATCCAAAAACTGGGACAAAATATCAAGCACACCACCACAAAATACAGTGTTGTAGAAGAAGATTAGCTGAAACATGGAAATGTCTGAAGAAATTGTACACATTTAGCCAGTTAAAGTTCAAAACTAGAGACAAAATGCACAGTGTAATACAATACATATTCCTTATGCACTATACTGCAGTAGTAAGTGTAATGTGTTGCGATATGTTCTGAGTCATGGGCTCAAACAAGCAGACTAAATAAATTTCCTTTTATTAGTTGCGCATCTCAAAACAGATGCCTCGATACGATACACATATTGTCAAGTACTCCGTAACGCTATATTGCCAATATGATATATTGCGCACAGCCTTACTTGACTCACACATCCATCAGTGCTGGGAGAGAAAGCCAGACAAAAGAAAAATAAGAAGGCAGTCTAAAAAAGGGAGTGTCTGGTCCGAGGAAGAGGGAAGCTGAGGTAAGATTTGGTATAAACGCTGGAATTTGACACGAGCAGGGATAAACTGTGACAAAACAAACCCTGCAGAGACTATAAAGCAGATCATATTGCAACTTTCTTATGAATATCTTGAAGCTGCCAGATCAAACTGTTGAAATTAGCCATTAAAACCATTGGTGCAGCTACATTACAAGGTAGGATTTGGGGAGAAAATATCCCCATATAACCCTAATTTTTCTCACAAGTTTATTATAAGATTTGCAATTTTCTTTTGCAATCAAGATGTAGTTCCCAGTGTGCATTTTGAAGGCTGAAATAATATAACATAATTGGAGCCTTTGTGATTTGCAACCATTCAAACTGATGCGTATGTGACTAATCTATTAGGCTTACATTATATACATTAGAATAATTCATGTGCTATATTTAGAAGACTATGGCTGTGCACTAAATGTGATCCAAAATGGCACTTGAGACAGTTGTGGACACACAAACATAAAACTGCACGAATGAGTCAGCTGCTGTGCACCAAGGAATCACTCAATAAACCCTGCTCCATATTTCTGCTCTTAAATCTATTTAACAAGTTCACACACTTCTATCTCACTTTCATGCCTTTCCGCACTGTATGAATATATGTATATGTATACAACTGAATAACAGAGCTATGGGCATCTCTTGAGTTTCGCGATTTGGGGAATTTGGTAACTTAGTTCAACAATCAAGCACTTTTCCAACATTAAAAACAACTCGTCTTTGTACAAAACATGTAGATATCTAACAAGACTATAGCTTATATAGAATTAAAGTAGAAAACATTTTGGGGAAAAAAAATAATAATCTTGAATAGTAGATGTTTTCTTAGTAGATCATTGTTGTTGGAGGACAAACCTTTTATCAGACCAACTTTCTGATAAGCCAATAAGGGGACACACTTCAAGCAGACTGAACATCCAGAATTTCATGACAACCAGACAGTCTACATGAATAATACACAAACATGGAGCTGCCGTGAAGGGACAGTAAAGAGGTCCTTGCGTCGCTGTGGAAGAATCCAGAGATGATTTTCCCATCAGTCCCCACTGTTGCAGCTGCGTGCCAACTGGTCACTAATGGAGGAAATGGATCGGATAGAAAGGCTCCACTGCAAAGCCAGCGACAGCTCGCTGGAGATAAGGAGCCATGTCTGAAGCCAAGGTGAGTGGATTTGAGTTTTGGCATGTGTGAGTGAGCAGAGACTGGGCCATGCTAATGTAAAACACAATGCCCACAGAAAAGATTAAGACATCTAGACAAATTTCACTGTAGTACAACAAAACAATACAAATAAAGCAGAATTTAAAAGTTTTACACTTTACAATAATAAAAGATTGAATACCCGACTTTCCCAGCCTTTTTGAGCCATGACATTAGAAGAGTCACAAGGCACACCACCAAACAAAAACGTATTATTTATTATTACTTATTAAAAATTTATTATTTATTCAGTTAATTATTTATTGTAATATAAAATGACAATCTAGTCTCAATTCACTTGCTCAGTGTGAAATCTGGGTTATTTGAACACAAAGCTGATATTCTGCAACACACCATCAACACGCGTGAACGTGGCATGTCATCATGGAACATCAAAGGGCTTTTGTCAAACATGTCCATTTATTATTGGTAAATAAGAAACATAGGGCAGTGCTGCAAGAGAGCCCAAACATGGCTTGTTTTTTGCAGGTTCAATCAATCAATCAGTCAAACTTAATTTATAAAGCGCTTTCATACATGTTTCATACCATGCTAATGCTAACAGCAGCTTAAGTTGTGCCAACAGTGGCTTGTGCTTGTCCCATTGGCAGAAGCATAGTTTATAACCGCAGTATAATGTTGTGAAATATTCATCTAGTAGGACATGCCTGTTGTGGCATCCAGTCTAGTCTCCTCCGTTTATTCTAAACTGGAGACGAGTCTGGAGATGCTGCCGCAGGAGCAGCTCTGCTGAGGTGGGACTAAGGCGGGACAAACACTATACCAGCCAATCAGAACACAGCAGATGTGACAACACAGTGCGACAGAAAAGTTGTTGACTGTGGAAGATGGAGTTTAGTGCTATGCAGGCTTCTGTTAATGATTACTGTTGTTTGTGTTCAAAGTGTTATATCCAATTCTGTGCAAATTTTTGCAACTGTGACACAAAGGAAAAGCATTTTTGAAAAATGTACAGACTTGGGCTTGTTGTTTTACGAGACCGAGACAAAGTGTTGGCAAAATTGGTAACGACATGAACCAAACAAACCAACCGTATCCAGCTGGGAGCATGGCGCAAAACATCCCTTTAGTGCAAAAATAAAGGCTTTTAGAGCTTCTTCTTGTTGTGGTTTAAACGATATTTCCAAGATATTTAAAACAGACAAGAGAGCAGGTGTAAAAGCTTGCTCTATTGCGGTCGCCATTGCAAAAAAAAAAAAAAGCTCAGTGCCTGACTAAATGGCGAGGTAGACTTTCAACTGCTCTTTCTGCTCATCTACGGCCCGTCACCATACCCACCTTCTTTCAAACAGAAAGAAGTGGGTGTGGTTTACCAGGCTAGTTCTCTCTCCGCTGACAAATCAGAGGCCAGCAGTTCGTTTCTGTCATGCTAGTATTAGTTCAGCTTGCTTTGGCCCAAGGCTGGCGATGGTTCCAAAAACAGTTGCTGTTCGGCTCTCTTGGGCCCTGTCTGGAACGCAAGATTCACATGGAAACGCCACCATTATGTGTCCCGCGACACACTGGTTGGGAAACACTGCTTTACTCCATTTGTTAAATTCACATGACGTCACAGTTTGGTCTTCTTTAGGTTTTTCACGCTTATTCAGACTAGGCAACGCTCCAATGGATGGCAGCTGCATCACCTGGACAGGTGTCATGTCTCCTCTACAAAGTGTTCCCAGACATTTTTAGAAACACATTTCATGGTAACATACAGTACTTGCATTTTAGTACTTTTACCAATTTCGCTACATTTTGAACCTGTATACTTTTCATTTTTACCTCTATGAAAAGTAAAGTATTTAGAATTTAAAAGTGAAGCATTTAGGATTTAAACCTAGTGTCAGAGAGAACCACTTGGCGTATTTAGTATTCTTCATAGACATGACACATATATTATATACAGTATAGCCTTGTCTACCAACCAGGTATAGGAAAATAAAATAAAAAATTACAGCTCCTGCAATCCATGGAGTATCTCTGTACAGCATCTTTAACACAAGTGCTGAAAATGTTTCAACATTACAACTTACTATTAATAGTAGTACCTTATATTTATTTATTCATTATGATTATTATTGTTATGATTGTTTATTTTATTTTTTCTGAACATATAGCTATAAGCCAGAACTTTAGCAGTAAAGTTTAGTACAGATCTTCTGGAAAAGAGCAAAAATATGCTACACATTGGCAGACCACAGAGTAGACCGAGTAAAACAGCGTAGCAGTTGGTATTGAACCCAAAACACACGGGTTTAGATACATAACACAAGACTGAAGAACGCTCATGATAACTTTGTAATGGATGCACAGCTCGAGGGGATCCCTGCATGAACCGAAATGGCTCTGCAGAGGCGAAGGACAGACGGATGGGGATGTGTCTGTGAACCAGAAGCACTCGCTTACCCTCTGAGATTTGACATTCCTAAGATTCCTGCTGAACACCACTGTAGCATTTCTTTAAAACCATTCCCCATGTGCGGAAGGGGAGAAAAAAGGCTGTGCATGACTTTTTAAGGGCCATTTACTACATATGGTTAATTTCTACTTAAGAAATTCCACCCCCTCAATGCAATCTCTGCAACAGACAAATACAACAATGCACAAATAAATGCATCATGGGGTAGATGGTATGAATTGATTATGAACATTTTGCTGCATGGCTGCAATGGCAAGTCATTCCTATTTACTAAAAGAAGATGGCTCTGTAAAATATACCAGGCAAAGATAAAGGGCTAGTGCAAACTCGAATAATGAATGGTGACACTCCATAACCCACTCATCTATTCAGTCAAGAAACTCCAGCCAAAACCTAAAGCATACACACGCAAGACTACAGCAAGTGGGTAAAGCAGGTATCAGTAACGAGGAGACCAGTCATTGTGCAGGGCAATAGTAATGTTAGTTAGCATGGTTGGCTAACAAGCTAACTTGCTTCTAGCAAAAACGGGGATTTAAATATTCTTACCTGTCAATCGCAGCTTTACCGGGCCATTTCTCCTCACTCCTTGGTTAGACATTCCCTTTTGTATTCCAGCTTGACAAACTTCTAAACAGTATTTAATTAATATATAAGTAAAAAGGTTGATCAAGAACGTATCTCCCAAAACAACCCTGGCGCTGTTAGCTTCGGGTTAGCTCGTAGAAACACCATAGCATATCACGCGCATAAGTGTGTTACAAAATGTAGTCACGTCACTGGAAATATCGATCCTTTGAGAGTCGCCTTCAAGAACTCAAAATAGCGATATCACAAATAAAATATACTAAAGACGGGGATCGACCAAAGCAAATGCTGTAACAGTCTAGCCTTCCATCCGGGTAGGCTCGCTCTCACTGCGTCTCGGTGCTGCTCAGACTGAAGTTGGTCGTGATGCTAAAGTGAGGAGGCGCTGTAAACACAGAGGAGACACCGCAAATAAAGCACACCCGGTGGAGCCTGTCAGCGTAAAAGCATAACCTGTAAGTCTGCAGGCTGCTACAAAGTGTTCCCAGACACTTTAGAAAGACATTTCATGCAAATGAGGGCGGTGGGAAATTAAAACGTACCTATTTTAGTACTTTTACCAATTTCGCTACATTTTGAACCTGTATCTGTACTTTCTAATTCTCTATATGATGAAAAAAGTAAAGTATTTAGAATTTAAACATAGTATCAGAGAGCACCACTTGGCACATTCAGACTGTGTAATGAGAGCACAATTCTTCATAGACATAACTCTTTCATAGTCTTCAAAAATCTGTGTTTGATCATTTTAAATGTACATTAACTAAAGTGTTTTCATTTGATAGTTTTACCCTTTTTCACAAGTAAAATCTTTCTGAATCTGTATTTTATTTTATTTTTTACATATAAACCATTTGAGGCTCGGATGCAAAACACTGTGGGTCTATCATACATTTTAACATCCATACAGCAATAGGATACATTTCTGAAGAAACTATTATTCATTGGAAAAACAAGTTATGGCGTTTCAATATTCACTATCTTTTTAACCAAGTCAGTGACAATAGAATTAGCAAGCTGCCCTCTGGTGGTGAGAAGCAGACATGCAGTCTAATTTTACACCACAGAACGCCCAATAACACTCAAAAGAATATGCGCAATTAACCTTTAATGGGGAAAAAAATCATATACAAACATGTTTTTGTAATAGTAAAATACAGATAAGATATTACAAAAGCTATACTGTATGTATCAAAATTGCGGTGCCTTAAAGGTATATCCATCTGCTGTGGCATCAGAGATCAGCAACATCTTCATTCTTAAAGACAGAGACAGACAACAAGAAATGTTGCATTGGTTTATAGTTCATATACTGTATATAATGATTTAAATGCTTCACAAAATGGTCGAATTTTTTTCTTGTAATAAAAAATAATAATGCATTTGTTGAAATAGCACAGCAGATGTACTCAATAGTTGTCAAGGTTCAACTTTATTATAGAGTTCTGTAATGTGATGTCATATCGCAAAGCATTATGGGATTTGCAGCAGGTTTTTTTAAAATAATAAACTAATGGAGGATTTAAAAGGTAAAATATTGGAGTTATCATTCAAATAAAAGCATTCTGACACTACAGTGAGTTAGACATATTTAGCAGCAGTGACTCAGCAGCTAACGGATTTGCTCCTCAGCTCTTTTCTCCACTTTTTATGTTTCTTGCCAATGTTAGTCTATGGACAACGCTTGCTAGCAGCTGTAAACATGGCAGATTTCCATGGCAACAGTGGGTTTTCCCGAACTCTATTGTCCCGAAGGAAATTTGCAGCAGGTGTCACATTTACACATAAAACAACAATCATTATATGAACATAGATTACAGTCACAGCCAAATATTACAGTCCAACTCAGAGGCTAAGGTGCATTCAGCCATGCTCAGCTCAGCAACAGGTCCCTGGTCCCTACATAAGAGCATTTATCCTAGTTGTTGCCTCTGGAATAAAAGAAGCCCTGGCCCGCTGGGCATTCTCAGCCTGCGTCCAGAAGGGATAAAAAGAGGATGGTCTGGACACTGCATTATCTTTCAGCCTTTACTTACTGTTGACTATTGTTTAGTATAATAAGTATAATAGTATAATAATGTATAATTTGTTGTGCCTTAAACCTACTTCAGGACACTTACCTCAACTGAAAAAAAGCGCTCAATAATGTTAAGAGATGCTTTATAGACTGCCTCATTCTCATGGTCTTGTAGTTCTTCAATCTTGTCAAGCCCACCATACTCCTCAAATATTAGGCTAAGTTTCTCAAGCTCTCCAGTTTTCTCTGCCATCTGAAACATATTGAAGCAATGAAACAGAAATACAAATTTAACAACATATTTTTATTTCGATTAATCTATGTGCTCTTAGTGTATCCCCTACACCAGAGGTGGATACCATTTTCGATCATTACTTTTTACGCTTGAGTAAAACTATAATGTAATAATAAAGTTCTTTGGCAACTCCCCTGTGACTCACCGCCAATGTAGTGTAATAGTACTAGTGTGTATTTTCACCCCTATAGTACAGAACATATAGTATTAACAAAATCAAAGAAAAATGTACAGTACCTGTAAAATATTAACAATTGCATCCAAAATAATCAAGATGATTTTGATGTCTTTTTTAGACAGTAGTCGAAACAACGATGGCAGCACTTCACAGTGAACAAGGTAAGCCAGCTGTTCCATAGTTCCTCCACTTGTGTAATTCATGACAGCCCACAGTGTCTCCTTCTGTGTTTTGTATGGTCCCTGTACAAAAATATTAATGTATTTTTTGCTTGTATATAACCATGTACCACAGAGGATCCATTTTAACTGCATTCTTACATGTCTGAGAATCTCAACAAGGATAGGAATTATTCCAGCATCTATAACCTCTTGGATCTGGCTGTCCTTGCCGGCAGTTATATTGGACACTGTCCATGCGGCTTCTTTTTGGGTGGTCGAGTGGCGGAGTAGCTTAGGGAACACGGCCAATGCACCTGCATTCAGCACAGACTGAGTCTGCTGATCTGTGCCTGTCACAATGTTGCCCACTGATCGCAAAGCAGGTGTCTGTTTGGTTTTGCCAGTAAAAAAAAAAAATCAATGTTAGGATATACAGTATCACAATGACATGAAAACAATTTTGAAAACAAAAATGATTTTTCATACCACCATGGAATCTGCTCGACAAGCTAATATTTCAACCAGATGAGGAACTAGCCCAGTTTGTACCACCAATTCTATTCTCTCATTGGAGCCATCCGTCAAATGGGACACAGCCCAACAGATCTCAGTAATCACTGTCATGTCATTGGTATGAAGGAGTCGGTAAAGACCTTGAAGCATTTGCTTCACTGCTGCCAAAGGAGGGGCAGGGTTCTTATTCCGGCACAGGTTGGATATGGTCCGAGTGAGATTACGCAGGTAAGCTGTCTGAAGGGGTATTAACATGTTATTAAGGTGAAATAGTAGACAATAGACACATGTTTCACAGCATAGTAGTATAAATACTACTTACTGGATAGACACAGAGATCAGGTACATCCAGCAATGTCAGCAATGGTTTAAGACCTCTGAGTTTGATTACAAGGTCTCTGAAGTCAGGTCCATCACCTAATTTACATAGTAATATATATGTCATAGGCCACTAAAAGCACTAAAAAACAGAGACTGATTTAACAAATTGTCTTCTTATAATGCAAGGGTTCTGTACCACTGCAAAACCATAAAGAAAAACACCAACAGCTTGATGACTTAAAAGTAAAATAAACAGAGTACATTACCTGCAATGTTCCCCAAAGCCCAGATTGCCTGTTCACTGATGTGTGGGTGAGGGGATGACACCAAAGTAATAAATGCTGGAATAGCCCCTGCTTCCACGACAGCACGTGTATGTTTTGACTTCCCAGAAGCAATGTTTGTCAGGGCCCATGCAGCCTCATATTGAATTGGAGGACATTCAGATAATGTCAGGAACCAAACAAATCTGGGTATAAGGCCAGCAGAAATGATGCTGTCAAATGGAGGATTGATTCCTCTTGAAAGAAGCTTTCTGTATAGAAAAAAGAAAACGCATGATGGATTTTCCAACAAAAACACCACAGATTCAAAAATAGATATGACCTTAGAAATAGAAATGACCTTACCGCGCAGCTTTTGTCGCCTGTAGCTGATTAATTACACTATGGCTGTTTACCCCTTCATGAATTTCATCAACTGTCCACTGGGAAAGCTATAAAAAAATCTGAAATTAAAATGTTTGCAAAAGGGTAACTAATGCATTTTTAAATCTTTAACTAAATACTTAGTAAGCACAGACTAATAGGTACCAAACATGTAGCAAACGTTGTTACTGAGCTATACAAGGTTTATACACATATAATTTCCATTCTAATCAACCCTCTTCATTCCAGACTCAGAGTGAGTGGTAAACAATTTTATAACCACTTGATACTCAAACAGATTTTGCCACTCACTGCGGAGTCACATCATGTGCATTCTCTTACAACTAAAATATTTAATCAACAACCAACCTCACCTGTTTGTCAAGCTGCGGAACAACATTTCTCTTTTTTAAAATGTGTTCATCTTTTTTAGCTTTACGCAGCTCCACGTTTACTTCCGCTCTCCTGCGCCTCAGTTCCTTCAACGATAGAATAAATACAAAGTTAACGAGTTGTTCAAAAGATAAAGGCTTCATTTAATTATTGCACTACTAAAGGTGTAAACTTGCATTGCTGTCTTTTCCATTGTTTTTGAACTGACAGAGTCTTGCTCGGGTGCCGCAGCTGGTAGCTGCCATACTGGTTGAGCGGCAGTGGATCCTGGTAGATACAAGTAGATACCAGGCAATGATGATTACTTTACACATTAAAGATGACTGGGCATAATTTGTTTGTTGACACCATAATGTGGGAACAGTGTTGTTACACTAGCTAGCTATGTGTAGCAATGGAACAAGATCTCATCCCGTGCCATTGAAACTATAAACCTGGCTTTCATATCTTTTCATCCTACAAAGACAGTCGTATAGTTCGCTATCACTAGCTATTTTAATGCATTTCAGGTGTTGCTTTCTTTTCAGAGCATGTGTTCTGTTCTGAGCTTACCTTACCAGGTCCATGTATGTTTTTCCTGAGGACTTTGATTGTCGTCACTTGAGTTACGCATTAATGTTTTGTGATTGGTCCAAAATCTCTCAGCGCCTCCTCTTTATATAAATACACCAACCACAGCCGTCGTTGTCAGGGGTAACCACCAACAAATCTCGCGAGATGATAGTAGCACTTTGCATTTTTATCTGTTCACTCTTGTTCGTGGCATACACAGTGATCGGAATCAGATTAGAGCCAGCTAGGATCTGCGCTGGCTCCTTTGATGCTGTATTATATCTTAAAATTAGTTTCTGATTATTGTATTATTGTCTTGTGTATCCAGCAAGCTGTGCCTTCATTTCGGATTAAAACAAACAGAAAGCACTCAGGATAAGGTTCTTATGACGTATTTCCGCCGTAAAGGCGACGTAATGACCCAGTGGCCTAATGGATAAGGCATCAGCCTCCGGAGCTGGGGATTGTGGGTTCGAGTCCCATCTGGGTCGTCTTTAACTTTCTTTTAGAAGGTCAAAAAGCTTGTCCGAAAAAATAAGACAGTTCAGATGAGTGTGGCAACTTAATAGCGCCGATAACAATAGAGAAAATCAACGCCATGGAACTGTTCAGGGCAGCCCTCTTCAGATTCTATCAAATACACAAAATTGCAGATACGCATCACTAGAATGAATAAATGAAATTCTTTAATTGTCATGGCTTTTCAGCTAATTAAAGGCAGGGCTATGGTTTGTTAGCCAACATTAGGCTACTGCAAATGTAGAATCCACCTGTAATCCCACTTGAATCGTTTTCATACAAACCTTCAGTCATTTGGCTTTGGTTTCCATGTTGTATGTGACATCTGCATAACATTTCTAGACCTACTCCAGTGGTTCCCTAAAAGTGGGGGTAGTGAGTCACTAAGATGGGGGTCCCAATATAAAAAATAAAAATAGAGTATCTATGAAAACTGCATACATTATAAATTGAGGTCAAATAACAGAAACAGCATTTTAAAACTAGATTTGCTGCTTGATATAAAAATAAGCAACAATTAGGCTACTTTTTTTCTTTTTTTTTTTTACATTGGCGTATACTGTAACTTTTACCCCTTTGTAATCAGACTCAGGAACACTTTAAGAACACTCAATACCTCTGTATCAGACTAATGGACAAAACTCAATTATTTTCATTTTCATTTTTTAACATAAACTTTCAGCTGCAAACAAATAAATGTTCTAACTTTGACAACAGTGTAATTCCTGCACCAAATCAATATTTCTCCATAGAAATATATAGGAAATTGTAAATTCAATTACCATTTTCATCAAAATGATTTTTTCTTACATTGTGGCGACAATATCTCCACTTAAGTTGCAGACTCCAAACTTTCCCATCTTGCATACAACAATATTTTGAAGGTTTGTTCAGAGGGAGACAAAGAACAGGAAAGTGTAGCACGTGGTAAGACAAGCACTTGAGGCTCATATTAATAAGACTATTTCCAATAATGAGTTAAAGGGGGCCAAAAAGGTTCAATGGAAAGTCAATAGGAGGTTTCGGAGCCAGGTCCCGTATGCTAACTGGCTTTCGCGGAGAACTAACCAATTGTATCTCCATCATTACACTCTGTGGTCCCACCTTAATACCACTGTATCAGACTCATGAACACAAGCTTAAAGGCACTATTTTTTTCTTTTTATAGTGCAACATTATTTTTGCCCCATAAAAGTATATTGTAAAAGTAGTAACTTGTGCAAAAAATAAGCCTGATGCGTGAAGTCTTCATTGCATTCTGATTTGTTGATGTTGTGTAAGGTCATTTCAATTCAATTTCAATTCAATTTATTTTGTATAGCCCAAAATCGCAACAAATTATTAGATTTTTTCGATTATTCTATTTTTATGCATGCCTTAAAATTCTATACATTTTTTATATACTTTTTTTTGTTTGTTTTTTACAATTTTCTTTTTTAGTTTATTATTTATCATTATTACAAGTTTATGTTTCATGTTGCACGAGAACAACAAAGAAAATTCCTAGTCTGTGAAACCTTCATTGACAATGGCAATAAATTCTATTCTGATTCTGATTCAAATATTAATAGTCCTGGGGCATCCCCCGTCCTTAGACCCTCCTTCTCATCAAAGAAAAACTCAAAAACCCTTTGGGACACAAGAAGAAACCTTGGGGAGGTCCACATGAAGGGTTCCTCTCCCAAGGACGGACAGGCTGGATGGGGGTGGTGGGGATCATGATGGCCTGGTTTTCCACATATCAGGCCATCATGATCCTTCCCATGATGGCCTTTTTTGTGGAAATAATACTGTGCATGTAAATGATAAAGCATCATGAGTTTGCAGGTTACTTTTCTCTCTATGAACATTAGATAGATTAGATTAGATTTTTTGTCATTACAGTAACAACGACATTTCGTTTAGCGTACAGCTCAGGGCCGCTGAGTCTATGCGTGCCGCCACTTCATACAGTAAAGACATTTCAGAAAAATCTGCTAGAGTAAAAGCACATACATATGAATCACAACAACATACATTACAATTTAGCTGTGTATAAATGTAGTGTTTGTAGTCCATAGAAATCAACTTGGTTTGGTTCAGGTGTTTAGAGGCAGACTTCCTTGTTTTTTACGCCGAACTACCCCTTTTTTTTACCGTCATTCTCTGCCTAACCCTGAGCTGTGAGTACATTTAAACATATTTCCATAAGACCAACACGACTCAGCTGGAATAGTATGTCAGTGCAAGTGTTTATGGAGCCTGATGTCTTCAAAACCAGTGATTACATAGAGAACATAGTGGACATTTATGTCAGTGCTGAAAGTCTCAAAGTGCATGAAAATCCCTGGGTGGAAGGTGCCACAATCACACCTGGATCTGTGGAAAATCGACCATCAGGTAGATATCCCTCAATGATCAGTTTACTTTAATAATAAATAATAATGGGGCTTGTCTTAAGGGCAGGGTGTTGTTAACTATAATCACAAGAGAAGCTGTCTTCGAGTGGACTCTGTGTGTTTGGGATTGCTGTGCAGCTGTCTTCTGATTGGAATCATCTGTTTGGGAATCAAAAGTGAGTGCGCATTGAAATGACACTGAGGTTAAATCACATCTAATCACAAAAATGTTTCTCGGAACAGTGAACAAAGACAAAAGCCAGTGGGAAGCAGAAAGAGAACTAATGGTGACAGCTCTTTTAACAAGTAACCTGTCGTTGTGTCCAATGGAAGTCTGCTCCACCATGCGGTAAGTGAACCAAGTGACTGTCATAGGCTACAGCTGATTACAAGGTCGAAGTTTGTTTTTTACTTAATAATGCAATCTCCACAGAAAGATCTGCCCGGTCTGGGAATCAAACCCAGGACCTGCTTGCTCTGGGCCACCGGCACTACTCACTGAGCCACCGTGCTGCCACAACACTTCACAAAGTTAAACCATAAACTTAAATCTGGCTATGTCTGTGTGTACATTTTGACATTTTTTATTTACATTTAGACATTTTTTACACATTTTTCGTCCCCAGCGTCTCGTTTTAAACCTCTGCTCCATGTTTGATCGTCCGACTCCGCACAAATGTTTTTCAGTCTCTGCTCATGGTTTCCTCTACGATCCATCACTTTATTTAAACCTGACTGCATATGTGCTCTGAATAATATCCATCTACATTCAGAAGTTGCATCACATAGAGTATGCCCCCATCTACCCACTTTTGAAAGAATAGGGATTTATTTTTGTACAAAATGTCACCATTGTTCCTAATACTGTATGTATGAGGAGAAAATGAATGCTCTCCATATTGGTTGCATCTTTTAGAAAACAAAACAATTTTTTTGCACCAAATGTTGCACCATAGATTTGCTAATTTTTGCACAAATGTAACTCCATACTTTTGCCCTCCATGTTCGTTCTAAACAGAGGCAAAAGGTTGTTACCTAGTACCGTTTTGAATCCCTGAGCGATTGTGTAAAGTGCAGTCAGCAGTTTTGTAAAATGCTAACTTAGCCTTTTGGACACAAATTTTCAATGCAACCTGAGACCACCCCCCAGAGGCCTGGAAGATAATGGCTGGGCTCATTTTAAAGTGTCGTTAAAACGTTAAAAACGTAAGTCTCTATGGCATTTCGTTGTGGAGATATTTCGGCGACTTTAGTGGTAAAAAGATGGATTTTCGTTTTTTTTATCGATATCGGGCTACTCAAAGGAAAATCGATTCAAAACGATGAATCAATTGTTTAAACCCAGCCCTAATGGTTACAATGCGTGTGCGCTTTCTGAAAATGTTTATGTCTCCAAGGAAAAGGTGTACATTGTTATTGTAAGGATTATTACTCTTGCTTCTTCTGCTTGGTCACGCTTAAATTGCTCGTAACTCACCGATTTGGGCTAGAAAATTCAAACTGGATTTGACGAAACTTTTGACAATTTTTGATTTTCAAATTTGTGCGCCCCCTTTGGGCAGGGCGGACTGCAAGGGACGTTAAATGCCGCTTGCAGCTTTAATTTATATATTGTGTTTGGACGCTGAGATGGTGAAATAAAGCATTTAATTTGACTTGATGTGAGCTGCATTATTTCACACACACACACACACACACACACACACACACACACACACACACACACACACACACACACACACACACACACACACACACACACACACACACACACACACACACACACACACACACACACACAAATGGTGGAGTGTGGAGGGGGGTGTCGTGTAT
>OMNZ01108094.1:20407-38676 GCA_900303255.1 Lesueurigobius sanzi
ATGCCGCTTGCAGCTTTAATTTATATATTGTGTTTGGACGCTGAGATGGTGAAATAAAGCATTTAATTTGACTTGATGTGAGCTGCATTATTTCACACACACACACACACACACACACACACACACACACACACACACACACACACACACAAATGGTGGAGTGTGGAGGGGGGTGTCGTGTATGTTGTGGGGAAGTAGCGAGCGTGTAGTCAGCCCAGTCCCAGTTACTCAGTTCTTATCAGTCTTCCAGTCTGCGGTGGCATGACCTTGAGTGAGGAATAAGCTGCTTTCTGATGATTTAATTTCTTCTGATCAACTAAATTTAATTTTAATTTTAAATCTAATCCTTGGCCTCATGATCTCTGCCTTTTAGAGTATCATCAAGTCCCTCTTTCAGCCCGGCAAAGTGACGATGCATGTCACCGGAGTCCGGACTGACCCGTGATGTAATCCAGCCTTTGCATCCAGTGCCTTGATCTGCAAATCCACCCAGTCACACTGTTTTGTGTTAAATTTACAATTTTATTTCTTAAAAAAATATTAGTTTGATTCTGAACGCATGTAACGCTTCACAATGACCACTTGGGGGCAGTAAAGATCAGGTAGCTGTCTAGTATCCACCAAAAGTCAATGACCATTTCCATTTTGGAACGAACAAAAACAACAATTAAACAAAATACACGTGTAAAAATGCAGTAGGCTATAAGACAGATCTTAAAATCATTAAACCACAGTAAATGGTCTTTACAAGGGGCGTCTGTATGAATGGAATGCCAAAGCTGTGTCCGCGAGGCCCCGCCCCTCACATCTCCATCCCGTTTCACTCAAGGCAGAGGTATAAAATCCAACGATCTGCACAAGACGTGGATAAACTACACACGCACCAACAGAATGGCAAGGATTATAATTTTTCTCCTTTTCCAGACGTTTCCTTGTTTTAACTTCGAGGAACATGCAATTAATGGTAAGTTATAGATAATGTTTATTTTTATTGTATTAATGCCATTTTTATTTGGTGTCTGTTACTGAAATAATAGACATTTAGGCTTTTTTTGTTTGTTTTGTTTTTAAAAATCTAGCTCGGTAAGCCAGAATAATAGCCTAGATTTAAATAGAAACTTTCTGTTAAAGTCTGGAAAAATAAAAAAAATTCTAGTGCCATAAGTATTCAGAGCCTATCCAACTACAATTGGCTGATTAATCGATTACCAAGATCCATAAACAATGTAAATTCTTTGAGTTTATAAAAGATTAGATCTGTTGTAAATGTCAATACTTGCACATGCTACAGAAATCTACCACAAGGTATCCCTGAGCGTGGATGTTTAAAATAGGCATATGTTTAAAGTATATTTCGACATGAAGAGTTCATTTGCCAAAGCAGATATTTATATGTTTTAATTTTTTTGCAAAATAGTTATAGTTAAGATATTTATCACTGTACTCTACAGGTGACATAAGTAAAAGTGAAGTTGATGAGAATGGCTTAATATTTCTGATGCACTAAAATAGGGCATAAAATAGGTCATTAAAAATCTGTTTTTTGCAAATTAACTCTTCACATTTTCAATATCAGGCCACACCATGATGACATTACATAGAGGGGTTACTGACCAAAACCCACTGTAGTGAATAGGTCTTACAGAATATGATGATAAGTTAGAACACTTGGACATTATTGTAGTCTATAGACTGTTTAATATTAGTGTCATATTCCATATGTGCTGTAATTCTAAATACATCTATATTCAGTTCTAAATATACAGCAGCTAATTTAATTTACTGTCTCCACAGAGCTGTACACCGTAATTGAAAAAGGTCCAACCAGTTTTGCAGAAGCAGCTCAGAGCAACCAGAGCAGACTGCTGGCCAAAGAGTCCTCCCTGCCCATAAATGAGCTCCTAGAGAAGAGCAGCAGGACCAGTGAGTCCAAGTTCACTCTGCATCCCCTGCCCAAACACAGCGACCTTGTTCCCCTGTCCCGTCACCACAACCTCCCCAATAAGAGCAAGAAGGGCCTAAAGACCGACCGCCTGATGGAGCACAACAGTGAGAAGACCAGAGAGGGCGCAGGCTTGC
The DNA here is from genome assembly GCA_900303255.1 of Lesueurigobius sanzi. NCBI lineage: Eukaryota > Metazoa > Chordata > Actinopteri > Gobiiformes > Gobiidae > Lesueurigobius > Lesueurigobius sanzi. Next base: position 22,487 of record OMNZ01108094.1, read on the forward strand.
TTCCAAAAACCCCACTGACAGCGTCTTCTTTCGCCAACAAAACGGCACCAAAATCCCAACAGGACCCTCTCTCTGGCACCAGCGCACCCCAGCCCAGCGAGCCAGAGGTGCACCCGAATGCCAGACCCAGACCCCCACCTCCACCGCCCCAGCAGCTTCAACCCCCAGCCAACGCGCCGCGCAGGGACGCCCCGAATCGCAAACTCATGGACCCGGAGGAGAACCGTCCCGGCAAGTCCAGTATCTATCAGTCAGGAATCGTGACGCGAAACAGCAGCCGCCCCTCGGTGCTGTTCAACCGGCGCTCCTCCAGCCTCCTCTACCACTTTGATGTTCTCAGGAGAGGTATTTACAAGATCTTAAACACATGCTCATTAAATGTTGTATTCTTTATTCTACGATAGGGGTTTTATACATTTTTGCAGCAATTATCACCTCATAAAATATAGCTGACCTTCACCAGACCGAGGTCAAAATCAAATCAGTACTAAAAAGAGTTTTTTTAAATGGGCCAATGGACACAATTTTTAAATGATCTCTAAGCTGTTAAAAAAAAAAAAAAAAAAAATCAAAACTATGAAAGAGGCATAGAGTTAATTAACTAAACTGATTTGTAACTTTCCTAACAATTCTTCATAAGGATGACTTCATACGCACTTCTTACAACTTGCCGGGTCACTTTTCTGAGTCTGTGGCACAAAAAAAACATTACCAGCCTGCAAACTTGTGGAAGTTATACTGAGCTAATTATAAAGCATTTATTCTATTTCACAAGTCTCATGTTTACAATATTCTGAAGAAGGACAAAACACATTTTGTTTCACCATCAATCAGGTGTAGGTCTTTTAACTTAAATGCAATACTAAAGCATGAATTAAATGATCTCTAATAAAAATGACTAAAGCCAAAAAGGATAGATGACTCTCAGCGCCACATGAAGAAGCCTGGGTACCACCAACTTCATTTATGCTTGAGCGACATTCAATTATTCTCAGCTCGAAAATATGATTGCTCAATGTTTTTGCCTTAGTTCTAAGAAAAAAAAAGTAACGATTCAAGTTAAATATTCTGTAAATCCTAGGCCAAGATTCTTCAGTCTTCATCTGTACTAAAACGTCTGACACTTCAACTACAGAGACCAGATGAAGACTGAAGAATCTTGGCCTACGATGGACAACTCCTGTACGACTGAGAACCTACACAGATATTCTATAAATGGGGCATCACACTGGGGGGTAAATTGTACTATTATACCCATGGACTGTGGAAAAACATCGCTATTAGAGGCGTGAAGTCTAATAGGAAGGAGGGGCAGGCGCCGGGAGGTTCTTGTTCTAATGGACGTTACATCAAAACTTCCTTGCCCCATTATTATCTTCATTGGCTCTTCATTCTCATCTCCACGTGCGTTAGGTGATTCTGTTTTTCCACTATTGCTATTGTTAAACACAGCTCGACGGCGAGCATGAATGAACTTCCTTTAGAAGCGCTTGCCAAATCAGGACTAAACTGGGTCTAAAATAGGCCTAAATTGGACTAAATAATGTATAAACTGTGCGTAAGCCATGTCTAAACCAAAAAACACTCAATTTAAAGAATAAATGAAATGAAAATTCATAAAGTCTAAAATTGCAGATGGCCCTGAGTACCACCTGAAGAAGCCAAAGTACCACCAAAGCAGTGATACATGTGCCACAGTTTGAGAAACACTGGTCTATGGTTATCATTCAGAGAGGGGTAGTGTGGGCCCTGCTGAGATGATCCCTATACCTGGCTCCCAGAGTTCTGTACTACACTCTTCTTGTCTCTAAAATGAGAACCATTATTATTTGAAAAAGTTCATACTGTCTACTTATGTGTAGGTTCTCAGTCGTACAGGAGTTGTCCATCGTAGGCAAAGATTCTTCAGTCTTCATCTGTACTCTGTAGTTGAAGTGTAGGACGTTTCGATCTTACTCCAAAGATCGTCATCAGCTACTGAAGGCCTGGAGCACGCTGTGGGTTTATAAAGCCAGTGAACCAGCAGGAGGAGTCAGCCTCTAAGCCCCTCCTCTCTTAGTGCTAAAAGTAAAGTACTTAACGAGGGTCCATTGTCTCCCCTGAGCTACTCTCTTGTCTACTTAGTTTAAACTGTTTTTAACGTTCTTTTAGTAAGACCTGCTTGACTAGTTTCGGCTAACTTCCTCTCGACTTGATGGTGAAGTAACGTCAGGCTGCTTACATGGATTTGCGCTCCCTACTGACTGATGCCTTCTGCGTCCCAGGTGTGACGCTTAGGGTGACCATACAGTATGTCCCAGTTTACCCGGGACATTCCCAGTTTTGAGCCCTTTGACCCATGTCCCCATAGGTTTCTGGATAACCATTGATTTGTGGTTGACTTGATTCCCAGTTTTACACAACCTCTGTCCCAGATGTCCCAGTTTTTCACCGGTGCAATGCCCAAAGCCGTGAAAGTTACTTGAAAGTTAATGATTTTTGGCCATGCGTGCGTCAAAAGTACCATTTTCGGAGCAACTGAAGTGAAAAACAAACAAAAAAGTCTTTCACCTCAATGCTGATTGGTCCATTTAATTGATAGAGACTTTCACAAATTTACCATTCAAGGGGGGAAAAGTCACAATGTAGCTTACCCCCAAAACTCCCATTGTGTCCAAGTTTTTAATGCGGAATATCTGGTCACCCTATGTACGCTCTGTCGTCCAAGAGCAATGAAAGAACAACCAAAACAGAAAAACCTCAAATCAGCCATATCCGATCACTGCGAGAAGGAGAACCACATTACGGACTGGGACAATGCCAGGGTCATCCGTGCCGAAAGTCACAAGTACCACCGCTGGATCAGAGAAGCCATCGAGATCAGGAGACGTGCACCAACATCAATGAACCGGGACGACGGAGCGCACACCCTTTCTCACACCTGGGGTCCTGGAGAAGGCGCGAGTCAGTAGGGGGCGCTAGCTTCCCCTGCGGACTGGCAAATCCATGTAAGCAGCCTGGGACACTTTATCATCACGTGACGCTTCTGATGAAGGCTACAAGAATTTAGCCGAAACTAGTCAAGCAGGTAAACACACCTCCTGTCTTACTAAAAGAACGTTAAAAACAGAGGACCATTATTTTTACTGCGCTAACAGCCTCCCCTGCCACCACTATCTCCCCCTTCAGTCAATGTTATCTGATGTGAAAAGTCACCGTGAGGGCAGCTAAAAGCCACGCAGCGAAGATTTGAAATGGGGGGAATTAAGATGTGAAGCAGCCCCCAATAACCTCACCGCCAATTTAGCTGCCCCTAATAGCCCCGCTGTATGGAATGCATCGCCGGGGTTTCTGTATTGACAAACTTGTCTGGATAAATGACAGTATAATGAGGGCTTGGCTCCACGTTGAGGCCTGGCTCGGGGTCTTTACTCCCTCTCCGTCTGTGTGTTGTGCAGAGTCGGACTTCACACATGACGCCTTCTGTCTGAGCGAGTGCAGGAAGGAGAAGGACGAACGAGAACACTACTGCTACAGTGAGTTCGGTACGTACGGGGAGATGTATGGTGGTACACACACAATGAAAATAACTGCATATTTGATAGTACTGCATAATGTAAACTGTATATTAGGTGACGCAATACTTGTATCGCAAGACGCCACAATACATCGCAAAATAACTAAAGTCTTCTACTTTGCTGAGATCAACTTTTTTGTGTACACAGCATAAATCAAAACATAAATGTGAAAATGTTAGTTATGATTTTGCTAATTTAGTTCAACTTTAGTCTTGTTTTGGTCTTTATTTACTGATTTTCTTGTTTTGTCACAGTTTGCTAATGGTCTGTCTGTGTTTAAATTGAACATACTGTTTGTTGAAATGGTTCAGCAAACTGAAATTGTTTTCGCAATATTGCACTCTTGTATCACATGCTTTTTCAATAGACCCTTTCACTGCTTACATCATCAGTGACATCAGCTGGAGGCAGGAAGTGAGCAAGAGAAATAAGATTAAACTAAAACTAGAGATTATAAGTGTAAAACTACAACTAAAAAATGTGGTCCTGTTGTGGCTTAAGGAGCAAGAACAAGAGGAATGAGATTTGAGATGATAAAATAATTATCTGATATTTCCAACAACAGTTTAGACATTTGTTTATCGTTACTATGACAACAGCTACAATGGAAATAGATAGGGGATCTAGCTTTCCGCCTCCAGCTATACCCGGCATGTTTACAAACAATGAAAGGGTCTATATCGTGCATCTCTAGTTTAAAGGATCCACAAGCCAGTTGTTTAAGTTTCAACAAAACTAGGACTTGACTAGGGTGACCAGGTGTCCCACTTTACCCGGGACAGTCACAGTTTTAAGGCCTTTGTCCCATGTCCCCATGACTTTCGCCAAAATTATGGTTTTGTCCCGGTTTCACACCAGATCTGTCTGAGGTGTCCCCTGTTTTTGGCCAATTTAGATCCCGAAGCAACATATTTTGCTTGAAAATCAATGTATTTGGACCATGTACATGCCAAATACAAAGTACAAACAAATTCAAAATCTCTACTGATTGTTGCATGTTATTAACATTAGACATTAAAAGTCCTATATCTGATTTTTTAACTTTCATTGTTTGTAAATATTGTTGTAATAACACTTACAAAGACAAAAATTGAGTGGAAAAAAAGCTTTCACAAATATCTAATCAATCAATTTATTTTTGTAACGCCCAATATCATAACAGAAGTCATCTCAAAGGTTGGTATGGACAAAAACAAATCAATATCAGACATCAAAGGAGCTCAACCATTTCATTCCATCAGTCAGCTTGGGGAAAAATACTACAAATTTGTGTCTTTGGATTTGGAAAATCTGGTCACCCTACACTTGACATTTTATTGTGAATAAATTGTTTTCAAAGATTGCTTCCAAAACATTCACAATAGCCAGCTAAGTCCTCCGAAACACAAACCTATTTGTGGAGTTATGCACCAGGTCGTCCGCTGCTGGTGGAAGGCAGCGTTGAAAGTTTGGTCAAATGCAGAAGACACATTTTCTCACAATTCTTGTTTTATCTGCATTTTACACAGTTCCAGTACTTCTGAGTCGGTGTTGCAGTTTGAATCTAGGTGTCCACTACTTTTAATTAACTGTATATGGTTTGTCTCTGTCTTAGCCATCAATGGGATCGTCCATGACATCGACGTGCTGCGTAAAGGAGTGCGTCTGATTACTCTGATGGTGACCAGTGACGGTTTCTACAAAATGAGCCGTCTCTATGTGACTCCTGACAGCTTCTTCTTCAAAGTCCGTCTACTGGTTGTGGACACTTTCAAATGCAGCAAACCCTGCCCAGATGTCAAACTTGGTGAGTTAGACCCAGTATTATTATTGCATTATGTGAGAATTACTGTTCTTTTAGCCCACATGTCAGAGTACTCATTGGGCAAGTTACACCCTGCACTCTGGTATTCTGCAGATGCAGTTGTGCTCATACCCTTTTAAGTTTACATACCCCTTTAATCTTTTGGCCATTTTTCATAGAATATGAATGATAACACAAAAATCTTTTTTTACACTCATGGTTAGTGGTTGTGCGAAGCCATTTATTGCCAAACAACTGAGTTTACTCTTGAAATCATAATGAAACAGAAACTACTCAAATGTCCCTGATCTAACGTTTATATGACCTTCAACAACTGCCAGGAAAATTGTTCAGGAGCAAAGACAAACTCACTTCAGCTGAAATACAGGACTCTGACAAAATCGGACTCTGAAAAGATTTATGTTTGTTTCAAGATGCACAATATGTAAGCTTTTGATCAGGGACATTTGGATAGTTTCTAGTTGAAAAGAGTGAACAAACAGGTTTTTTGACAATAAACTGCTTCACACAACCACTAACCATGAGTGAAATAAAGGCTTTTGTGTTTCATTCATATTCTTTGAAATGTACCAGTTTACATTTTGAGCACAACTGTATATGTAGCTACTGTATATCAATCAATCAATCAATCAAAGTTTATTTATAAAGCGCTTTTCCTACAAAGATGCAACTCAAAGTGCTTTACAGATTAAAAACACATTAAAAACAGAAACATCAATTTACACACCCAACTCCCACCCCCCACCTATATTATAAACATTATATGTTTATAATGAGTTTTGCTGTACTGTTTTAATATTGCACTTGCATGGACCCCAAGCAGATTAGTCTCTACCTAGGTAAAGAATAATGGGCATCCAACAATAAACAACAAAAAGACACTTTCACATTTTCCTCTCACTGTTCTCTAGGGACCAGGTACATCATCATGGGGCAGATCTATCATCGGAGGCGCCATCTTCCCTCAGACCTGTTGGCCCTGGTTGGGGGCAAACTCAAGCCTGGCGATGGCCTGCTACGGAGCAACAGCTACATCAAAAGATTCAACAAACGGAGACATCAGAAAGCTCTGGAAGCCACGCACTCCAGGTGTAGGTGAACTGCACGCAGACTGTAGCCCTGCGCTGTGGGCCAGAGACACTGAGGCTAATGGGACTGGTCATGACGAGCTTCCTCACGATTTACAGAGGGAAATGTGCAGAAAAATGACTTATTATGGACTTGCATCTCAATACAAGGCACCTTTTCTAACCCATTTATTTGACAAAACTACATTAATTTGTCTATTAACTGTAAGGGCAAAGATAAAGAGGTTCCACAAGGATGTACCCTTGGTCCACTGCTATTTGTGTTTGATAATTCATGGCTGGTACATGAGACCCTATACTGACCTTTGCAGAGATTACTCTTTCTTTCTTTAAAGTGCTCTAAAATGTTTCCATAACTTCTTAGTTATAGTTCATTTATTGGAAGAAGTGCTTGTTGTTAAGCCAAGGAAACAATTAGAGTTAAAATATGGTGTAGGAGTACATGGAGGAAATATAGTGACCTAAGTTTATTAATGTTCACAAAGCGGGACATCAAACACGGCATGGCGAAATAATAAAATGGAGTAAGTCGTGTGTGAGTGGACTAAGCCATAAATAAAATCTGATCCTCTGCGCTGTGGGGGATGAATGGGAAGTTGCATCTTTGGGATTTGGTTGCTTACGTACATGTACCAACTGGCAACATGGCCAGACCAGGAAATGTCAATATTCTATTGTATAATCTGTTATCTTGATTGTAGTTGTACCTTGAATGGGAAATATTTGCACTGTTTTATACATGTTTATTGAAATAAAATGTGTTTGTGTCATTTTGTTGTTGATTTACCAGGGTTGACATTATTATGGCCTGCTGTGCCAATATGACACGATCATTTAGACTCTTTTTAAGAGTCTTTTTACACTTTTTTCCTCATCTTTGACATCTATCAAGAGAAGCGGTCAGTTCCCAGGCCTATCTATCTGACATCAGTGCTGGGGGGAACAGATGCAGGCGGACAGGAAGCAGAAGCCACATCTCCAGCTACAATCACAGTGGGGGGACATTCTTCAAGCCAAAGATGTGAAGACCGCGAGGTGGGAAGATTTCCAAGTGGTTTCCCGTGTGATAGACCGATCCCAGCCACAGGCAGAGGGGGAGGTGAGCCTGTGGGAGATGCTCTGAGCTGTAATCAATTTGTGGTTTATTATTCGTGAGGTCAAAAAGGGAGACATGAGGAGAGGTTAAAGGTCAGAGTATGAGGGGACTGCTGTGATTAGCCGTATTCATCTTGAAATAAGACAGCTCTCTAGTCAGTGAATACTGTTGTGCCTTTATGCACAAAAAAACCCATCCTTCTTATGCACATGGCGTGTCTGTGTATGATAAGACGGCATTTGAATGCCAGCCACATCTCTCTCCGTCAGCCACAGGGCAGCTGTGGTTTTTAGTTGTTCTCAACAATAGTAAAATGACAGTTCATGCTAGTTTTAATTAATGTAATTCAGTTTAATTAGGCAGGTTTATGTTGGATTTTCTGAGATTATTAGATGAGATGTGAGTCCAGAAATGTAGAAAACACACACTATTTGAAAACCGGGCCAAAACATTTCTTTATTTAACATGGTGAATCGTCCTATGAAGTACAAAAGAGAATCTCTTCCCAACAGCTACATAAAACATAGTTTTGATTTTTGTTTATGCATGTTCCACTTTATCACATCATTTGTTTTCTTTAAATAAATTAAAAGTGTAAAATCAATATACTGTATTATGCAAAACTGGTAACTTATAAATACAAATGTAGCATTACTTTGTCTCAATTTCATTGAAAATCTTAAAGATGCAGTAATTTGTTTTGGGAGGAAAAGGCAATTTGACCTAAGTATTTAAAATAAAAATAGTTAAATATACACATGGGCTTATAGCTGCTGGTTCTAAGAGAAAAATAAATGTTTCTACGGCTCTAAAAATCTGTATTTACCATATCTCATTAGTTATAATTTACAAGTTTTACAAAAAGTGAGTGACACACACAGTTACAAAGATGATCAAAACAAAGTCAGAAGCTACATCATCTCAACTCAAAACCAATTTAGTTTACAATGTTTTTGAGCAGAACTTTGCCTCGACTCACCCACACCCTTCTTCACAACTGATAATGACATGTTACAAAAAATGTTACCAAATATGCTAAAAATGCAGCTATAAAATTTTCATACAAACCCAGTTGTACAAAGACTCCCTAGTGGCCCCCATTCTGCAGCGCACTACCCCAGACCGCAAAATAACTCGGGAGATGCTGAGTGGAAAAGACCATTATCCAATTACTTAACCGTGCTCCAAGGGCCAGTTTTTCTGAGTTAACACAGATGTGAGCCAACCTGTCAACTTCAATGAAATACTTTGAAGGAGGTGGCCGCTATAGATAACGGCCTCCTTAAATGGTACAATTGTAACATTCTTCAGTAAAATCAAACGGCTTATGGACAAAATTAAAGCCGCAAACCTGTCTGAAATCCATCTTTCAGTTACTTATCTACACCACAGAAAAGATTTTTGAAAACACTGAATGAAAAAGTTGTAATGAACAATCACTGCAGTTTGTTATTCCTTTCTAGATCATCTTTGTCTCATCATTGCTAGGGCTGGGTACCGTTAGATGACACCAGAACGGTATTGAAAAAATAATTAAGGTACTACCGGTATCGAAAAATAAATTGGTACCGAAAACGGCTACCGGAAAAATATTTTTCTGTGGAAAGCAAATTTGTCAGCCTGGTGGGTCTGAGGCTGCACTAAAGAAAAAGACTTAGGGGTTTCAGCTCAAATAAATGATAAAAAAACGAAAAGAAACAGTATTTTATTGAATAAATTGACCATTATTGTTCTGTTTTATGGTTCTACAACAAAACTAAAAATGAAGCACGAGTATAAATTACTTGATTTGAGAATATTAGTCTTGTTTAGAGCAGTTTTGACTAGATTAGACATATTTACTACTGTCATCTACATTATTTGGCTTATGTCACAGAGTCACATTAACTGAAAATTCTCTGTCAATGACAAAATATTTTGATTTCTGAAGGCTGTTCTTCATTTTGAAGGATTGAAAATGAAGTCATCGTCATCCTTTGAGAGTTTAAACACGTTTGAACACAATGTAGTTTCTGAATTCATGTTCTGCTCACAATCATTTTTAGATTTGCATCCATTTATCCGGTTATCTCTGCATTTCTTCTTACACAGAATAGGTATATAATGAGAGCTTAACTAATGAAGGATATAAATAGCTCAAGACAAATTTTTTACAACCTTGTCCTTCAAGATGACTGAGAAAAAAATTATACCTAGTGAAACCAATGTTAGGTCATGACAATTTTTACTGCTTCTAAGGTAATCTTGCCTGAATTAAAACTGCCAAAAAGACCAATTTTCTTACCCCTTTGGCAAATACATTTAAATAAAAAAGGAAATGAGTAGAAATCTATTGAAACAAGTCAAAAACACGGGTGGTTAGAATTAGGTCAAATGAGCCACTAAAACTTAACTCAACAAAACAGCTCAGATTAAGATCAATAAGATGAATTTGGGTCATTTAAACTCATATAGATATTTACTTTTTTGTGTAGATGACAAATAAATAAGTGTAGGTATTGAAAAAAGTATCATTCAGGTAGCGGTATCGTAAACCACGTATCGTTAATCGAAAAAAAAAGAACAATACCCAGCCCTAATCATTGCTGACAGGCAGTTTTGGGGACATTGTGCTCAATCCAGTGTTTCACAAACTGTGGTGCAAGTAGCCTAGCATCACACTCCTCTTCAGTTCTGATCAAGTTTTCCAATAAGAATCCTTTTGCCCATTTTAATGTATTTTTACATCTTCAATACGGCATACTACGGCTAATCCTACTGTGAAATCATGATGAAACTAAAGGTCAATATGAAAAATGAGTGATCAGTTTGGAAAAAGCAACTGTATGATGTAGGAAAACTATAAATTCTGCCTGAGTAAAAACAGTTTAAAATCCCGCAGCCGTCACTTCCTTTCCATGGACGGAATGAGGGGACTCTCGGCTTTAGATGCGAAGGAGTGTGGTTAAAACTAGTGGCTCCATACAAGACGCTGTGTGGGGCTGGCAGTTGGTCCACTCTGGGGACAGATTTGACACCCCCCTTTCAGGCTGGTCCTCAGCATTTCCAAACGTCCAGTGAAACAAGAGATTTCAGTCACATTCAAGCCCTGGGCCCTGGACTTTTAAGCCGTGTGTAATGAGTGGACTAAGAAACTGCTGATGGTAGTTTGTTGTTATGAGACCTACAGAGACAGGCAAGAGAGAGAATGAGGGACCTTTTGTATCATTCGTTTCTTTTTTTTTATTAAAAGCTTTACATTATGACAAAAATATGCACTAGGAGGTACAAAAGAAAATAAAAACAAACATTTGTTGGATGCCAGTGGGTCAGACATTTGAACAAAGACCAAGCAGCCATGTTGGTGAAATGTGATCTAAATGTACGCAACATGGGACCAACCTGTACTATATTACTGTATATACAAGAAATTAATCTGAACTAGAGTCGACACTTGCTCTCGGATCGGGCGAACTACACTAGATCGCTATATCTTTACAAATCTTACCATTATTTCCTTAAGAAAATAAAAATTGTCCTTCACAAAAGATATATTATACACATAAAATAATACAATAATTGAGCAGAGCTGATGAAACGAAAGTAATGCATGCTTAAAACGGTGCTAGTAAATGAGGTAAAATGTTCTGCTGCAGCATGTTACGACTAAGAGCAACAAACCAATTAAGTGTAATTCAAAGATGTCTTTTACATAATCAATACCCAGCACACTGTGTGTACGCTGAATGACAAATCTAGCATCACTTTTTTTTTTTTTTTTTAAGTAACAAACAAGATCTCAGTCTTCTGTAAAGTGTAAGAAAATACATAGTCTCAAATGATTTGGGTTACCAACATGGCTGCCATTATTGGACAGAAGAAATGTTTTTTTTTTTCTTTGAGTAGCAAAAAGATCACACATTTGGTGTGTATATCATTATGCACTTGCTGGCAAAGATTTGTGGCTGTTTTAAAGAGGTAAAAAAAACAGCTACATCCAGGAAAACAAATTAGTCTGTTTAAAAAAATGACCCCGGGCACCAAGGAGTTTAGACATCACAATCTGCAAAAGAGGAAACAGAGAGAATGGATGGAGTCAATACATGCAGGTGAAGCACTGAACCAGGGGATGCAAACTACACACAGCGTTTGGAAATACAAGCAAAGTAAAGGACGCCATGCTACAACTGCTCTATGGGCAAGAAGAGGACTATGGAAAATGATTGCGTCGTCACATTGTCAATATTAAAGGTCTTTGAATTTTACGCTTTTAACTGAAAAAACATGTTTGAATCTTTTTGAGTCCAAACTTCAGTCACTACATTTTAGTTTTACATTCAAAATGCACATTTCAACTTTTATATAACAGTCTACATTCAAAGTGTAAAATTTAAAGTAAAAAAAATTCAAATAGAAAAATTCGCCTCTTAAATTCAACAGAAGCTATTCAGAGTGTGAAATTCACAATGAAAGATTCACAGGAAACTTCCTGGACATCAAGACCTGAGCAATCGAGTCAAAACTGCCCTCTGGTTTAGATCGTAGGCAAAGACTCTGCAGTCTTCATCTGGACTCTGTAGTTCTGTAGATCTTTAGAGTAAGATCGAAACGTCCTACACTTCAACTACAGAGTACAGATGAAGAATGAAGAATCTTTGCCTATGATGGACAACTCCTGTACGACTGAGAACTTACACAGACTCTGGTTTAGAGTTTAGATCAGGCCCCAAAAATCCAGCCCAACTCGGCCCGAGCCCGGCCTGACCGGAGTCACACAGCACCTGCAGCACCAACAACGGCTCCTCCTCTGCTCAGAGCGCCTCGTTGATCATCTGGTTATATGTTGCAGCAGTTGCCATTGCGCATCATTCAGCCTCCACTACTCTCACAGGACATTGAACTGCTTTATCTATACAACTGTGAGCTAATGACCTGGCTGTTCTGAGAGAGAAGGAAAGAGTGAGAGTAGCGCATGTCACATGTTTACAATGTGCTCAAGCACGTTTCTGCACCGTCCACACCTCCTCCCACCACCTCCTGTCCGCAGAGTCTTTTCAAGACTCTGAGCGTATGAGGGAAACTACTGGCAGGCGATGTGAGAAAATAATAATAATAATAAAAAAACTCGAAGCCCAAGGGCCAAAAATCTAAACCCTACTCTGGTTCACCAGGAAACAGTACAAGGACCAATCAAAGTGATCAGATTTGACTTGTCAAAGCCTGAACCGCGCCTTCCTCATTTGTTAATCCCGCCCACAAAGGACATCAGCCAATAGGAAACATCTGTGTCTCTCCTTTTCAGTTTCCTGGATCGATTGCTCAGGTCTTGATGTCCAGGAAGTTTACAGAGAATTTTACACTGAATTTCTTCTGTTGATTTTTTTTTACATTTACAAATTTTAGACTTGGAATTTAAACAGGAAATTTAAAAGCTAAAAAAATAAAAATACATTGAATATTTAAAAGGTGAAATTTTCATTTTGAATGTAAAACACTGGACTGAGTGTTGAAACAAATTCAAAGCGTGAAGTTCAAATACATTTAAAATTCACAATGCGATGACACAAATAATCTTCCATATATGACAGGCTGATGCAGAGGTCATACTTTTAAATAGATCACTTGTAGTAATGGTAGCATCACAGAGATCCACAATGATAAAAAACAAAAGCCAAGACTATTCAATGTAAAGTATAAGATGTTTGTAAAAATGAATAAAAATAGCCGCAATATATGGATGAACTGGATACTGGATGAATTACCAAGGAGAGACCAAAAGATGAAACACACTGTGATGGTAGGAAACAGATCGATCAAGTTATTTCTTACCTGCTAGCTTTAAATCCTTTGAGCTTTTGTACAAAGAAGGTCTCCAGAACCTCAGCGCACTGGTAAAAGGGCGAGTCGCTGGGGTTGTAATAGCGACAGTTGTCAAATATTTTGGTCATGTCCGCTACGAACTCCGTCAGCTTGATGTACTCGTGCTTCTGCAACTTCACCTCCATCGTGGAAAGATCTGAGGGGTTGAGAAACAGGAATAATGTACACATCCACCACCAAACGCATTGATTTCAGTGGACACCGTTCTTAATTGGTCACATTGTGAAAGAAGCAGTTGGATCTGGTTCACCATCGAAAATGCTCCACATCACTCGGCCTCTGCGTACGTGCTTTAGTAATTGTCGCACATGTGGTTGAAAAGGATTCAAATCTGTCACACGAGGGTGTTTTATCACTTTTCATACAACAAAAATTCAAAAGTTCTGCCAGATTAAACCTCCATCTGCTCTCCAAGCCGGCCACTGACCAATGTCATTCCTGAGGATAGAATGAGGGCCTTCACTTCCTGTCTGATTAATCAACAGTTAGCTGGGTGCACCCTGGAATTCAAGTTTTTATTTTAACATTGACATGTATTCCTTTATGCATTTCTTTTGCTCGAGTCGTCTCTAGAAAAGAGCTTATAGTGTGTCGCTAACCTTGTTAAGAAGTCTAACTTAGTCAAACTTAGCTGTAATGTGCTTCTGCTGGTGGGCTCCACTTAAAGCAAACATATCTGACTGCGCCCCCACCCAGCTGGCCTGGGCCGTGCAAGCCTCACGGTCAATATCAAAGACCTCCTTCTTCTCTTTCATCAGATTTTATCCCCAAACCCTCCAAAACTACCCACGGGCCAAATACTCTTTTAATTTGTGAGAACTAACAAGGTCTTTTTCTTGGGGTGGCGGGGCGTGCGGGCGACTAGAGTTTCCAGGATTAGGCCAAAAGCAGTGGAGAGCCGGTCTGTTTCCACAGGATGCCCTGCAGAAGCTTATTAGCAGTTTGTTTGTGTGGAAGTTCAAAAAGCTCCTGTTGACGCAAGTCGCATTTACATGGCCAGTTTGATCTGAGTTGGAGGGCTTCCTCTGGTGCCAGCCACCGTTTGAAGTTTAAGATATAGAGTTTTATGTCAACTACCCACAAGATTTTTTTTCTTTTTACTGTAGGTCGGACGCAAATGTGGGTCACAGGGAAGTTCAGTGTCCAAAGCTTACTTTATCAGAAGGCTAAACAAATTAAACTGATTAAACGTGTGACAGATTTCGCCGGAGTAAAACAAAACAAGCCTAAAAGTTTCAGGTCCACTTTGCCGCTTGGTCACTCACCCATTGGCTCCTTAATAACCCTGTAGTAGTCTGGCGCATCATTGGTGTCCACTGGCTCCAGAAACGGCCAGGCCATTTTATGAGCCTGTGGGAGGGAAAACGAGAGAGACTTGAGAAAACCGGGACCAAAAAAAGAGAAAGAAAACAAACAGGACAGAGAAAATGACAGTGGAAGCAGGTGCGTCAACACAGATGTTCAGCTCGAATCCTTCGGCGTCACAGGCACTAAAATAACACACATGGATTGATGGGGAAAACACGGGAGAGGTAGGAGGGAAGAGAAATAGAAGCTAGAAAAGAAGAAAAAAAAAATGAAACAGGCGTAGGCAACTGTCCAAGAGCTGCTCTGGGGAACTGAACACATCAGATAAGCAACACACAGAGGACTTTTGTTTGCTGGTTATGCAACGTCATACGTGCAAGGGAAAGTAAAACTCCAGCTCACTGTGTTTGCAAACGTAATTTACCAATACAGGCGTCGACAAAAGACACCAGTTTAAAGCATTGGCTCTCAACAAAAGTAGGCGCAGCAGTGTTGAAGAATTGCTGTGATACTTTTTGAATATTAGCCTCATGACCAATGCTACAATAACCCAAACTCAGACGAAGAACTGTATTTTGATATTATACTCCATGATAAAATCCCTTTACAATTTAAAAAAATGTATTACAAAGGCAGTTGATAAGATATCTTATAGGCACCATTAGTTTAATACACTTCTATAGACCCTTTCATTGTTTGTAAACATTTGGGGCTTAGCTGGAGGCGGAAAGCTAGATCCCCCATCTATTTCCATTGTATCTGTTGTCATAGTAACGTTAAACAACAAATATATAACTGTTGTAGGAAACATCAGATAAAACCTTATTTTATCGTCTCAAATGTCATTCCTCTTGTTCTTGTGCCTTAAGCCACAACAGGACCACATTGTTTAGTTGTAGTTTTACACTTGTAATCGCTAGTTTTAGTTTAATTTTATTTCTCTTGCTCACTTCCTGCCTCCAGCTGATGTCACTGATGATGTAAGCAGCGAAAGGGTCTATTTTTGCGCCATTAGTTGAATGAAGCACATCAGGACGGTGCTTGATTTCTTGCCATGTTCGCTGTAGCAGAGCCTCATCAATGGTGGCAATAACGTCAGAAATCTTTTGCTTCAAGTCAGTAATGTCCCGTATCTTTGTTCGATACACAATATCTTTAACATAGAAAAAAAGTCCAAGGGAGTAATATCTGGGAATTGGCCCATCCCTTCCAATCCACGGGTCTGGAAATGTTTGATTGATGAACTGACCAACATGCATTCCCCAATGTCCCCAATTTCAATGTGATTACAAACTTTGGCAAACACTGATTACAATAGAACAAATCTGGTTAAGATATCTTATCAACTGCCTTTGTAATAAACTTATTAAATTGTAAAGAGACTTTATGTACTGTAAATAAAACTGATCTTGCATGTATAAAAATGCCCTGGTTTCTCTCTAAATGTGGGTGTTTCTACCTGTAAAGAGCGTAGTATT
>OMNZ01108095.1:0-11014 GCA_900303255.1 Lesueurigobius sanzi
CCTCTAAGTCCCTCCTTACACCAAGAGAGGAGAGACTTAGAGGTCAACTCCTCCTTCACTTCAACTACAGAGTACAGATGAAGACCGAAGAATTTTTGCCTACGATGGACAACTCCTGTATGATTGAGAACCTACACAAACGCACACACACTTAAGGACAGACATGAGGACACATGAGGAGTCCCACCACAGATCATGCCATGAGAGAAAGTTTTTATTGAGCCACGCCTCAAAAAACGAAAAATCTGGCTAAAAATCCTCTAGTGTGTGTCCAGCTTTAGCCGTATACTACTTATCACACAGCAAATACGTATGGGGGGAGAACAGGAAAGGGCAGGGGTCGGGAACCTTTTTAGCTAAAAGAGCCAAAAAAGTCAAATATATTTACATATATTTCCGTGAGAGCCATACAATATTGTTTTTACTCTGAATGCAACTAAATGTGTTAATTTTTAAACAAGACCAACAACTTTAGAGTAATAAGTTTTTGTTTGTTTTTTAGCAACGTTGTTATACTGGTGTTATCCAATACATAAAATAGTTTTTACCAGGGCTGTAACCATTTAGTTATGAAATAATCAATATTTATTATTAGGCAGTATTTATGAGCTCTGTTTTTAAAGATAAAATTGGTAATGCTTTCCAATTTTCCAAAGCTGCTTAATTATAAAATATGCCCCTGTGTCATAATACTAAGTAAAATACAAAACAAATGCATTTTTTTTATTATGAAATGTAACCTCTGAGTCTATAGCCTTCACTTTAGTGGTAAGATATAAGCTCTGAGTGCAGTGCACAAATGCATGACAAGAGTGAGGTGGTTATGAAATAGAAAATATGGACTAAAACATTGTTTTAAGAAATGCCAGCTAAGATGTATCTGAGAGCCACATGCAGTCATCAAAAGAGCCACATCTGGCTCCCGAGCCATAGGTTCCCTAACCCTGCTGTAGGGGAACCGACTCAAAAATGCACTGGTGAGTGAGGACAGAAAGGAAGGCCGGGCAGTGGGAGTCGTATTTGCGTGCAGATGCCTTTGAAAATCCTGGAAATGACCTTGAAAATAATTTTAGTTATAGAATAAGAACCCTGTTAGGCAAAATTCAGCCCTCAAGCATAGAACCTCTGACCTTCAAGATAATTTGAAGAAATATTACACACATGAGTGATCAAATGCTAAAACTGTAAATACCTTAATTATGGGACACCTTTCGAAACCCATACTTGAAACCCTGGGATTTGCGCAAAGTTGTGCTATTAGTTTGGGCCACACGGTTGGGATGCTCTGCCCCTGATCTTTCAACAAGGAAGTCGTCAGTATAAAGGGGTAGAAACAGAGAATTGGGATTGGGCCTTTGCTATTTCTCTTTCTTTGAATGTTGCATCAAGCAAAAGCCAAACAGACAGCGAAAACAACTCATGACCCCATGGCTAAACTGACTCAAGGGATGCCTGCATTTTACAGTTGAATGCCACAATAGTTAAAAAGACCTGAATGTTGAGTTTTCAGTACCTTGACCATTTGAAAAAAGCTTGATGATTGCATCCACTTTCCAACCAAAAAACAAAAACCTTGTAAAAGATGTAGAAGATATTCTAGCGTTTATTTTTATCCACTTATTATTATTATGTTTTGCTTAAATATACTATATACATATTTGATAAGAAAACCACGTACCAGCCCTTCATATCATAAATAAAATGTGTTTTAGAGGACAGACAGAGGGTACAGTGCAATTTTGTCAGGTGATATCTGTGAACACCTCCAAAAGACATACTGGCTGCCAGCTTTGAACCCATCCCAAAGAGGACACACAGTATGGCAGGGTTTAAAGCAGCCTGGCCCTACTTAGTGTGCGCTGACAGGTTGTCGTCTTGAAGGCCTGAATGATTTATTAAAGTGAGGAGTGGCAAAGAGGAGGGCAGCCAGGCGAGCTCTGATTAACTAGGCGAGCGAGCAAGGACAAGCACTCTTCTATTATTCATTACTCCACAGGAACGGAGAGGGACCGGCTACAATGGCAGCCAGGAAATATACTTATAAATATGGAGGAATATCTGGGATTGTGCTTATTTTTGTTTCTATGCCAGCAAAACAGTAGGTGTGCAGGTTTCTGAGGACTACCTCCTATGGCATCTAAAGAAACCAAGGTGCAGTGAAGAGAGGACTGGAAGACTGCACTGTGAAAATAGACTCAAGATGGATTTACTATTTTGAACTGGGAGCAGACTTTGATTTTTCCTAGCTATATGTGGCACTGATCAGCCTTAAGACCACTGGCAGGTCTGCATTTGGGAGCAAATAAGTATTTTGTCCTGATGTGACGCAGCAAGTGTAAGGATTGAGAAAAGTTTGACAAAGGCCAAATAGAGAAACAGAACTAGGTGTTGCTTGTGTGTGTGCATGCGTTGATATGCATCTTAAAACTTTATTACAATTGAATCGAAAAAACAGTTTCATGTACACAACGTTGTCAGATTTTGCTACTCCAAAGTCCCCATGACCACCACAAAGCTACATTGTGTCTGTGATCTCTGTATAAATTATGAAAGTGCTTGTTGAGACCTGATAGTCATGCTCTGGCACCGATCCAAATCAACTCACTGCTCAAGTACAAGTGAGAGGGGAGTTGCTTAAATTCTTAAAAAGATAAAACATTCAAATTTAATGACATGCGAGTTTGCAGTTTGTTTAAGTCTATTAGCGTCTATTATTATTATTATTTCTTTTTTTTTTTACGTTCCAGATTCAAGAACATTTTAGCCAAAGCTGATCCGTTCCTGGTCAGTTCCTAGTTGGGCCTTTACTCTGAAAAACAAACGTCATGTAGTTAAAACAGACAACATGATGCAGTGCAAACTAAACAAACAGTGATGGTCACATGTCTGACCTGTGAATAAGTCTTTGAGTTTATGTTTGAAAAGGACCCAGTTTGACTTTGTCTTCAGTTCAGGGGGGAAACTGTCCCAAGCTTTAGTGCCTTGTAGTAAAGCATACCTTTGCTTGCTATTTATTCTCACTTAGTTGTTGCTATTTTTATGATAAAGCTGAGTGAAGCTTTTGATTTTACTCTTGCCTTTAATGTTTATTCATTGTCTGTGCAGCACTTTGGAAACTCTAAAATGTGGGATAGGATTTAAGTGGAGAATCGAGTACAACTATTTGATCTCCGAGACTTGCTGAATCTTGTGACTATTTCTCTGTAAATGTAGTTCTTTGGATATGGATTTGGTTCTTGAGATGAAGCAAGCAGCCATGGACTTTTTAACATTTAATGACAAACCTGAATTTTGAAACCACACTGCCGCCATTTGTAGAATTATTGTAGAAACTGTTTGCACACTTTTCCCTAGCACATAAATCACTGCATTGTCCACATAAATCTGGAAACCTGCTGTTGGACATGAATCTGGCAGATCATTAATGTACAATGTATAAGCAAGGCGCCAAAATGGACCCTGATGGTACTTACAAGGGTCCATTCATGGGCACTTCTAATTTACTTACCATACATATAGTAGTTTGGGATCATTCTTTTGATCTTTATTCTTTATTTTTGCAGCAAAATGTGTATAGTATTTCTACTCATGGGCCTAGTTATATTTGTAACAATACAGATTTTGAGTACACCTCTTTAGACCAAGCCTCCGCGCCTTTCCACAGTGCCATCTCGTTTTAGCGCTGGTTTGTGCTGATGTGACCTGATGTGGCTAGCCTGTGGTGTCAGGTGGGGTTATTCCAGACAGCCGTGGACATCACCGTGGTCAGTACAAATGTGGCCATTTGCTGCAGAGTGAGAAGTGAAAGTGTTGAGAGCAGAGAGCAGACTGAGCGAGTCACTGTGGTCCGGTCCTGTGTCAGATACAGCCAAATCTGTCCCATATCGGTTATAATAAGCTGTACATTTAACTACGGCTGGATGTGTTATACTGTGTTTGTATAATTATGCCAAGAATGTGTTGACCACATGTTGGATTTTGTATTGTGTATGTGTGTATGTTGCAATGACTGTATATTTTTGTATTGTAATGTATTTGTATTTGGACCACAGGCAAAATGACAACAGCTCTGCTGCGCTAATGGGGATCCCTTCAATAAACATTGATCACTAAATGATGATCAAATGGGTTCATGGTCAGAAATACATTCAGAAAAGTAACGCAGTCACACAACGCTGGAATGCAAGCTCACACAATATATTTTTGTCTACCCATGTCATTGGTTAATACCGTATACAGTAACACTTTATAATAAGGGCACATGAATTAATGCATGGCTTCATGATAAATTCATTACTTTTTATGATGAAATACATAAAAATGATGACATATGACATTTTTTATTTTATTTACAGGATTTTGAACTCAATTAACAGCAGTATCATCCAGATGGGAAACAGAAAAAACCCCATCTAACAACCAAGTCCTTCACCCAATGGTGCCTTTAGCTTTAATGGCTGTTAGCTTTACATTAGCAGCTCTCTGCTACAAACAAAGCTACTTTCAAGCGAACTAAGATCAAAGATCGAAGAGCGCTAAACCAGCGGTCTCCACTTGACGAGTCGCTGTCATTCCCACAAGGGACGAGCGCATATGTACGAGGGCAGCCGATGTACGAGTGACAGCAGTGAAGCGCTGTGCCCCACGCACTCGCGTTGGGGCTAGTTTCCCCGCATGGACCATGGCACGTCACGGACACTGTGCGCTTCCTCAGAGAAGCCTCTCGGGGCTGCGCATGGAAACGCTGGGGCCATAGACCTCTCTGTTGCGCATTGACCTTTTTTCTTTTTTTTTTACTTGCACAGATGCGACCACTCCTTAAAAATAGTCGCACATTTTGGTCGCAGTCTAGAGCCCTGACGATGCTGATCACCCGAACAACCACTGGGTCACAAAAAGGTCAAATACACAGTAATACATATATACAGTAGAATTTAAGGATAAATTGAAATAACAATTGATAATATGAAAAAAACCAACAACATTAGTTGATAAGAAGCCTCTAACAATCCTTTTGCATTTGCAACCTAATTATAATGTAACAAAACAGTCTTTTAAAGCAAATAGTTAAATAGTAGACAACTTGTGGTTTCAAGGCTCTTTTGTGTCTCCTGGGATCTCTTCTCTGATATTTAAGATTGACATATAGTACATCATATGCATGACATTTACTTATTATAAATAGCAGCAATGGGATTGTGTTGATAAGTGGTACTTTCAACAAAAATAAGCACTCTCCTTCCCTAAAGACAGTATGATTTTGAAGAAATAATGAGTCCTTTGATAAGACGCATGTGTCTAAAAGTCTATTATCAGGCTTAAAAGCATGTAATTAAGTTAAACAACCTTCTCAAGTGTTTGTATCGATTATCTTTTCATTTCAAAAGCTTCTGACAGCATTTTCTAAAGCATAGTTTGACTTCACCTGGCCCCCGCTGTGCTCTCGGAGTTCGCTGTTGATTTAAAACTCATCTAATTAATTATTCAAGGGTATTATTTTCTACATTGAATCTATTTCCTGCATCAGCGATAACAGTAATGGCTCCCAGAGGATTATGGAGTGCCACGCTTTCGCCTCGCCTACTTTTACCACGCTGCCTTCATAATAGCGTTGTAAACAAATTTAACACGGACACACACACACACCGGCACAGCCCTCACACAAAATCAATGGTTTGGGCTCGGGGCATTTAGCAGAGCACAATGGCAAAGGGAATGTCTGGTCTGGCCAAGTGCAGTCTTTTCTCCCAATGAAACTATAGGAAGCACAGCAGCCAATAGTCTTCTTTGTATAGGACAATATAGGGCAGTAGAACTGGTCTGTACAGTATACGTGGTCCAATCTGATCAAAGGGGTCATTCAGTGTTTAAGCCATGTTTTTAACTCACAGTGGTATAGATAAAGCAGTTTATTGTCAAGTGAGGGCAAATAGTGTAGGCTAAATGCTGAATGAAAGTGCGCTGAGGCAATATTTAATGACGATGATCAACGAGAGGCGAGGAGAGACTGAACAGAGGAGGAGCCGCTGTTGCTGCTGCAGGATCAGTGAATGTCACAGGTGGGAGAGTCAGGTAATACAGTGGTTCCCAACCTTTATTGTCTCGCCCCCCTTGGGCCTTTCACTTACTACTCCAAGTACCCCCTGCTTCGATGGTTTTGTTGATTAGTTAGAAAGTGAATGACGAAAACTCAAATGTATCAGCTAAATACTTTCAACTTCTCACTCTATACTTTTTAAAAATAGAAACACTGATGTAATACACTGTAGACGCCATTGGTGCTGAGTCACACTCCCAAATCAAATGATAAAAGTGTGCAGGCTCGGGTCGGGCTCACGTGCTTCCCAGTGATAGTTCGGGTCGGATCGGGCCGAACGTGAACGGGCTGGATTTTTTTCGGCCGAACTAAACTCTAGGTCAACGTCAATTTTATTTATTCATAAAAAGGCTAAGTAAGTGCTCAATTTCTTGGAAATGTAAGTGAATGAAAGCCTAATTTGTACATTGTTTACATGATACACAAAGCAAACCTGCACTTACAGACACAATGATCGTGGTGCCAGTGATCAGGATGGAGTTATCCTGACTAATATTAAACTTTGGAGCACAACAACCAAATCATAGAATCCTTGCTATTCACCTTATTCAGCCCCGCCCACTTTTGTTGTCTAAGCATTTCCTGTTTGTCTTGGCACTTCCTGTGAGCTGGGATTTCTATTGTTATCAGTGTAAGAGAGTAATGAATGGGAATGAACAAACAACTTGTGAATATATTTTTTTCCGATACCATCACTTACTTTTTGTTGTCACTTTAATTGGCTAATTGTCTGTGAGGAACTCTAAAAGACTAAAGCTGATGGATATATTTACACAGCAGATTGTTGTAAAAGGTACATGTTTCACCAATAAAAAAAATCAAAGCCAATATCAGCTTAAGTCAAACCTGCAGTTTGACCAGAAACACAAGATGGCGGCCCCCATTGCAACTTCCTGAATAAGGTGAATAGAAGCACAATGGGCCTACAAAGTTGTTCCCTCATCAAAAACATACCTGGGGTTGTGTTTTTCAAGCCAAGTGTACAGACTGTGGCCACCGTGTTTCCCGCATGCTCTGCCGCCGGCACCGCCCACCCCTCCCTTTCCTCTCAGCGGAGGAATGAAACAGAGCAGGCAGAGAGCAGGGAGGGAGGAAAGGGATAGGGGCAGCGAGGGATTTTTCGTGACATAGCTACGCATCTCTGTGTTGTAGTATTGTGCAATGCGCATTTGAGTGAGTCTCTCTGGTGACACGCGTCAACTTCAAAATAAACAAGTGTCAAAAAACGGGCGTCAAGGGCGTTTTGGCGCGTTTGGTCTGAACACGGCATTATCCAAGTACACCCTGCCACAATAGCATACCATTTAAAGTACTAGTTGTAACCCAGGAGCATTAAAAGAAACTATTGAGCTGCATTCCCTTAATTCCCTTAGGCGTCAATCCAACATAGCTTCACTACAACTTGCTGCAGCCCGGTCTATTTTATGCTTCTTTCTTTCTCTCTTCATTGACAACAGCTAAGCTGCGAAAGGGAGCAGGAGGAGGGGGCGGGTGACAAATGAATCTTAATTACTTAAACTTCACCAATTGTTTTGTACCTAAATCAGATATTGACCCTCGGTACTCAAGTAGTATTTTCTTCAAGTACTTTTTTAACTCAAAGCGTGATTTAAGCGGAGGCTCTGCTTTATTCCACCACTGATCACTGTTATTCACTCAAAAATATGTAGAAATGTTTTAATTAAATGAGAAAGAATTCCAATTTGTAAATACTTCTGAATATTTCGATTTTTTTTCTTGCATAAGAACATTTTCAGCTAAAAACACATTTTGTGAATGCCAAAAATCTTCATAAGTAAGCTTTAAGAATTGCAATTTGTGAATTAGAACGTGTCATGAATGGCCCATTGTTTTGAAAGAAGTGTCCATAAGTCATAAGTATAAGTATATGACATTTTACAGATGAACATTTCTAACACTCGTCTGAAAAATGACAGCTGTGATTGATGGTTATTGTAAAAGAAACACGGGTAAAGATGTTCAGACAAAATGTGCCCAATGGTTTTGGAGTGGAGACAAATTCTGGTGCAAAAAAAAGTCTTGCCAAGAAATATCTAATACCTGCATATGCCAGACTTTGTGGTTCCTTCTGTTGGCCATGAGAGAATATGTGGAAAATGTTGTGAGCCTAACACAATTTCTACCACTTTGTAAATGATTATATTTTCACACATTTTGCTTGGTTCAGCTGGATTAATTACATAGCATATACAATGAATAATCAATCTTAGTATACAATGTTAGTCAAATGTCAATGTGTGATATTTATGAATATTTTCAAAGGCTACAATTAAAAATAATTGGAGAAAAATAATAGCTCATACAGATAAGTCAAATGAATGTGTAAGTAATTTCAATGTAGCAGCCATTCTTCCAACAATGGTCTGTATCAGCATTATTTGGACATTTTAGCCAATGAGCTTAGTCCAAGTATTTAGAATGAATGGTAAAGCAAAGAATATGATATACATACATAGCCAAAACAGAAAAGGAAGTCTGAAAAGAGTTCATTTAATAAAAGCAGGATGCATGAGCCGTGATATGCAATTGGAGGTGAGCAAAGGGCAGCGAGGTAGAAAAATGAAGTGGTATAAGAGCGAGATAGATCAGAAATTACTTTATACAAAAGAACAAAAGAATCCATTAATAAACCTGCTGTGCCGAGTCCTCATTCAAACAGACAACTTTATGGAAAGAGTGTGATGAAAGAAGCCGCCGCCGACTGAAGCCTTTCACACCGCGCCGCTCTGATGTATCAATTCTCATTTGCATGACAAGAGCCACGGAAATATTATTCTGTTAGGTTTGTGCACATTTGACCTATTGGGAGACCTGACAGAGTGCTTTCCCGGTACATGGTTTTTCCAACTCTTACAGGGCATGGCAACAAGACAAATAAAACATACTGTATATTACTACATCAAAGTATGGAAGTGGGTTGAGTGTGAAGTAAACTTAAGGCTGAATATTGAAGAAAAAAAAAAAGAAGAGAGAAACACAATATTCATACTGAACTCAACTGTAACTTCATCCCATTCAAAATTGTGGTTATGCTGTTTTCTATACCATTTTGGACTTCAAGCTGGAATTAATGGACTTGACCTTTGTATAGCCTTGTGTGAACTGTTGTGGCACATACTTGTTTGTCTGGGGTTTTTTATGTCTGGCCAGGTTGCTACAAAGAAATGTCCTCCATGGGTTTAAGTTTTCTGATTCTGATTCTTAAATTTACAATCTATAGATATAGATTTATTTTTCAAGACATAACTTAGCCTTGCAATATGAAATAGTAGTTATATAGTACACCAGCAGAGGGCGCTAGACGCTGAAACCATTTGGAGCAAGCTTACAATCAAAGGCTGCTGTTGCTGACATCAAGTAAAAACATTTTTTAGCAATGCAATGACCATATTTTGACTTTAAATACTTACACATGGAACATTACGTACAGCAGCAAGGAGCTTTCGTTTTGAGAGTGGAAGAGGAAAACTTAAAGAAATTAAAAAGAGTTGGGCCCTTCAAATAAGGATGTAAACGTATGCATTTCATAGAACATGAATGATAACACAAAAACCTTTATTTCACAGATGGTTAGTGGTTGCGTGAAGCCATTTATTGTCAAAAAACCTGTTTGTTTTTCGACTAGAAACTAGCCAAATGTCCCCGATCAAAAGTTTACATATTGTGCATCTTGAAACAAACATACATTTTCTGTATTTCTGAGTCCTGTATTTAAGCTGAAGTGAGTCTTTGCTCCTGAACAATTTTCCTGGCAGTTGTTGAAGGTTATGTAAACGTTAGATCAGGGACATTTGAGTAGTTTCGGTTTCATTAGGATTTCAAAAGAGTAAACTCAGTTCTTATATTTATAGTTCAATAAATGGCTTCACACAACCACTAACCATGAGTGGAAAAGAAGACTTTTGTGTTATCATACATATTCTATGAAAAATGGCCAAAAGATTAAAAGGGCATGTAAGCTTCTGAGCACAAGTGTATTTTTTATAACAGTAGGCCTCAACTGGTGGGTTACGGGACCATTTTTAGTGGGTCACGGGCCTTTGCCAAACCCCATTATTTATATATTTTAATAATTTTAGTGTTGTCAATCTATTCATTTTTAATCAGATTAATCACACTCCCATTCCTTCATTGCAAATTGTTCTAGCTGGTCTGAATTGCATGGTTTCCGAGCATGGACATTCACTTTCAGCACCCGCCACAGATTCTCTATAGGATTGAGGTCTGGGCTCTGTGCGGGCCACTCCAAGACCTTAGTTTTGGTATCCTTGAGGAACTGTTGGACTAATTTGGATGTGTGCTTTGGGTCATTATCTTGTTGGAAGACCCAGCACACAGAGGGGGTCCTTTTTGCACCCCCTCTGTGTGATCCTGTCTTGAGTAGTTGTAAACAAGTAAATTTCTCCATTGTGAGATGAGATCAATAAAGAACTAACTTATTCAATATCAATAAAAGGCTACGTAAAAGCACTCCAATTTTAAGCATCTCTGCACATGGCTTCTCTCTTTCCTCCTTCGCTCCGCGCTCATAAACATCAGCTGTTCGTCTGTGCGTGTTCATAAGAAAAGGCTTTCTTGCACAAAGGTGATGGTGTGACATTAGACCAGCTGAACTGTGCAGTGACGACCTGCTCTGTCTTTCACGAAGCCGCACACACGAGATACGGGAGCTAGAGAGGTCAAAACATGTGATGCGATCAATTTGCGAGGCATATCCACACGTGTTTTTAATTAATCGCACAAGTTAACGCAATCATTTTGCTATTTTTTTTTGCTAATTTTTGATAGGAAGACCTAAATCGACTGAACTCTGTAAAGAAATACTGCATTTTGTTGTTAAATCTACTAAAAATGGCCAAACTGCAAATTATTTTAAGTAAAAGTTGAAATGAATGA
>OMNZ01108097.1:0-11891 GCA_900303255.1 Lesueurigobius sanzi
AAAAAATTGTGAAAAAAAAATTACAAAAAGTGGGAAAAATCGAAAAAAAAACAAACAATAAAAATGTGAGGAAAATTATCAAAAAAAAATGAAAAAAGATGACAAAAATTATGCAAAAAAAAAATGATGAGAAAAATTGCAAAAGAAACCCAAAGGAAAGACGAGAAAAAAATTGAGAAAAATTATGAAAAATCATGAAAAAAAGTGAGGAAAATTATCAAAAAATTACGAAAAATACAAAAGAATGATGAAAAATGACAAAAAAAGATGACAAAAATTATGAAAAACAAAAAAAAAATCATGATCAATATTGTTGACTTTACGTTTCTTCAGTTCTTTAAGTTTTTATGTTTTCAAATCACAATTGAATCGTCAAATTTTTGGTTTTTGATGGTGCTTTTGTCAACTATTTTGGGCCCACTGCGCCTTGTGTGTCCAATTTGGGTCCTGTGGGGTATAAGAGGTTAAATACTACTTCAGATTATGTTTTTGTTGTATAATCTGGGTCAAAGCTCAAAACAGCCAATTTTGTGTGATATTGGAGTTTCTTTTCTAGATAATTAGCCATAAGAAGTGCCTAATGAGACAAAATACCTGACCTGATCTGCCTTTACCTTGTTGATGTCCGGTTTAGGCGAGGTCAGTGGAGGATCCGAGGGGGCCTTCCTCTTCCTCTGCTCGTTCTCCTGCTCGGCTTGCTATTGTACAAAAAAAGAAAAAAGCATATTAATAACGAATGCCGAGTTATAAATCTGTTTCCATCCGAAGGTTACAAACGCCGATGACGCCAGCCTCCCGGGCGCCGCACGTTTAAACAGTGAAATCACTTTCCCATTAGCATTAGCCGCATATCTGATGTGACAGTTCATTGAGTTAAGAAATCAATAAATGACTCCGGTCTGACCTTGTATGCCTTGATGAAGCGCACAAATACGGGGAAGAACATCGCTGGTGGCGTGGTTTTGGGGTTTTCGCCGAAGTACTCCACCGCTGAGTCATACACGTCCTAAAAAGCAGATGCAAATGAAATCAATTTACGGGATTCTGTATTTCAGTAATTAGCTGCTCAGGTCAGGCAAACACAGTTAATTACGCATAATCTCCTTGTTAGGCTGGTAAGTGAATATTTTTACTGCCAAAGTTAGTAAAAAAATAATGAGAAAAGATTTTACTTGTAACAAAAATGATGGCTACTGGGGAACTGTAGGTCAGAGTGGTTTAAACTTTCTTTCAGGTGTGATCCTAGAAAGTGGTCGATGATTATCAACCAACCAAAGATGAACCAATAAGATATAAATTGATATATCGTGTCAAAAATGGACTAAAGTTGGACAAAAGACGCTTGGAGCAGGACCCGTTTTAGTTTAGTTTCAATGTTTTTGTATCTATCCTGTTTTGTGTGTGCGTGTTATTGAAAAATTAAATAAAGAGTTTATAAAGAAAAAAAGTGCTAAGTTAACATTTTCCAAAACTGTTGCTGACTCTGCACTTCACAAAATATCCCAGGGATTCAAAACAGTAGGCAAGTTTTTGTTTTGCCTGAAACTTGACTTCTTCATCCGGAAAATGTGTCACTGGTCAGCTGCCATCTTGCTTTCTGTTTACATAGATCACGGAGGGCAAAAGTATGGAGGAACATTTGTGCCAAAAATGAGCACAACTATGAGGTTTTTAGTCGGTGTAGGTTGTCAGTCGTACAGGAGTTGTCCATCGTAGGTAAAGATTCTTCAGTCTTCATCTGTGCTCTGTAGTTGAAGTGTAGGACGTTTCGATCTTAGTCCAAAGATCGTCATCAGCTTAATAAAGACTCCTCTCTTGGTACTAAAGGTTGGAAAACATCTTAGCCTATTCACACTTAACATGGCTGGTTACCTCTCTGTTGTCTCACCCTGGATTAAGTTCTAAGGCTGTTGACCCTTCCCTATGGCCCTGCTAATGAGCCTGGACTGCTGCTTTACTCTTAAGAGACCCACAAACGTGTTCAAATCTTTATTAAGCTGATGACGATCTTTGGATGAAGATCGAAACGTCCTACACTCCAACTACAGAGTACAGATGAAGACTGAAGAATCTTTGCCTATGAGAACAGTAGAGAAGCTTTCACATGATATTGAGCCTCCCTGAGTTTGAGGAGGCGAGGCCCGATAACACTTTCTCGCAAACGAAGATTTGTCGCGGCACTCATGTCCTCACGTTTGTGGTCTGTGCGTCTTTTTAAAATTGTAAAATCCTCTAGTCCCATGCTCTACCTGTGCCTTTTTGCCGTCCGCGATGACAGAGTCCAGGATCGTCGTGTTGCTGTGGACGAACGACTGCAGGACAGGGCTGTTCTGTTCCGCCGAGAACTCCTTCCTGGTCACCTCCATGCCCCGCTCCAGAGCTCGGACGTCCTGAAGGATACTGTCCAGAGACACTGAAAACAAAAGAAAGACATAAAAGAAAGACATAATAAGACAGACAACGTTTTCAAGAAATGTCTGCAATAGGATGATATTGTGAATCTAGAAGAACATCGTTTTTTTTTGCATTACCCATAGCAGCCTTGTCGAGGAAGTGCAGCTCTGTGTAAAACGACTGGAGCTGGGGATATTTCTCCCGAATGATGCTGACAATGAAGTGCAGCAGCGTCTGTCTCCGGTCGGTGGACTTGGTCTCCAACAGCTGAGAATATAAATGGCAACATTAAGATCAATGTGAGAAATGTGGCAGGACTTGAGCAGCCTCTTCACGTACCAGGTCTAAGCTCTGCAGTCTGAAGCCATACGCTGCTCCTCGCTTACTGCTGTTCATGTAGTTTCCAAAGGCTAAAATGATCTGGAAGCACAAAGACAACATTTAGTCTGGAACAGTTCAGTGGATTGCAATACTAATTCATCTACTCATCAAATACTATAATGCTTTTATTTTTATATAATTACTAGTACTTCCAACTCTTCAGGTATACAATAGATGTCAAAGTAGCGAACAAGTGAACTCCTTACCTCAAGGATTTTCTTGAGTTTGGCGGAGGATTTGATTGACATAGAAGCTGCAATTATAGCATCCAGTTGCTGTAAAAAATGAAACCATTAGGAATTCATTGTACTGTTTTTGCCTTATAATAACAATAACATGCAGTGAGTATATGTATTGTAGGATTTAAGTATCAGATTGCTATTCCATGTGGCAGTCTGGTTCTTAAAACTATAAAAACAGTTAAATGTAAAAAAAAAAAAATTAAAAAAAAGTAAACTCTATGCTACTCACGCGCAGACCTATAGTATTATGTGATATGTTTCTCAAGGAGTATAAGAAAAATAGCAACCTCATAGTATTAAAAAGAAAAGAAAAAAATGAGGTCACATTGATTAAAATAAGAGTATATATATTTTCTTCACTTGAAACAAAAAAAAAAAAAAATCAGAATTAAAGTTATGTCTGCAAGTCTAAATCAGCCCAAAGTGCGGCCCGGGGGCCAATTTCTGATGGTCCACAAGCTTCTTGTTGAATTGGCACAATTGCTAGATATGATATTCTGCAAGTTTAACAATTCAGGCGTTCTGCTCTCCCAAAATCTGATTTTTGCACTGTATTATGGGTAATTTTCGCCAGCGCTACTTCCGGATTTGTCTGCCCGGCGGATTCACACTGTCACTATCTGTCACTCGCAGACACAAACGTTTTCTTTTGCATTCTTCTCACTGTCGTCTTCTTCTAAGTCTTCATACACATCATCCGCTCTTTCAACAAGCAATAACAGTTCACCCTTTCGTTTTCCCACACTGCAAATACCCTTTCTCTTCAGTTTTCTCACTCTACTCGTTCATCCCCATGTTTCGTCATGTTAATGCACCAACCGGAAGTGCACATGGCAAAGAACGGTGTAATACTTTGAGCACAGCGCCGCCCAGTGGACAAAAATTTTGGGAAAGCAGAACGACCGAATTCTACACAACCAAAACCTCAAAAGGTAACAGTTTACTGTCAGACAGAGCTTACATTACAGTTCCAGACTATATCCAGGTGTGGGGAAAGGTTTAAACCTCTCTTACATGAACCCAGACGAACGATCAAACTTTTCACACAAATGTCTGTTTGAGGTCATTCATCTCATTTAAGACGGTCCTTTTCGCAGACTTCACCACAATAACATTAAAAGAGGTGTGTGAGTACTTCCTAAACCCACTGTATCTCCTGTATCCTGTTGTTCCTCCCATGTTATTTTGCTTGCCTCCGTGTCGCTCCAGAGTGACTTACCGGCTGGATGAGCTGGACGCTGTCTGTGAAATTGCCCATAAAGGTGAGCGTGCTGATGCGCTGGGCCAGACGGGGGATCTTGCTGAAGCGCACCATGAAGCGGTCCTCCTCGCTGAGCTCGTCCAGGGGCCTGCCCTCGCACTCGTAGTCCTGAATGAGCTTCATCTCATACTCAGTGGGGATGAAACGCTCCAATAACTCCAGGAAATCCAGACTCAGGGCTTTCTGGTTGTACCTGCGGGCACATTGGGATATCATGCAGGGGTGTTTGTCATGCGTAATGTATTTTTGCTGATAGGCAGTGATTAATGAGAACTAACAATAATTACTTCTCTAGGAACTTTAAATGGTGTTTGTATAGTTTTTCAAGCAACAATGTACACTATTATATTCTAGTAGGGCTGGACTATATGACAAAATTGTGACATTGGTCTTGAATACTAGAATAACAAGATGCCTGCAATATTTCAACAAAGTATGTTCCATCATAAGCAATTTGTTTTGTCATTAAAAGTCTGTCAAAACAAGACCAAAAAAATCAGGATAAATCAGGACAAGAAGGTGAAATTCAGAATATTATGACTAAAACTGAGCTTATTTGCACATTTTTAAGTTACTACACTGCAAAAAGTACATTTCTAGATTAGTTCAAATTACTCAAATTCAGAATATTTATCTAAATTTGAGATGTCAGACTGATTAAGATTTAGTTGCTCATTCGACTTAGATTGTTGCACTTGTTCTGGTGTGTTTCTGAGTTTCAGTGTGTAGCTTCTTATTTGCTAATGGGGTAAGAAAGTTTGTCTTCACAGTTTTATTTACTTATTTCAAGTGAGAATATAGAATCAGTCAGAAATGTCATGAAATAAGACCATCTAGATCAGTGGTTCCAGAACTTTAATGTACTGCGTACCCCTTGGGCCTTTGACTTATACTCCAAGTACCCCCCGCTTCGATATTTTTACTGATTAATGAGAAAGTGAATGACTAAAACTCAAATGTATCTCTTAAGATCTCACTCTATACAGTTATTCCTTTTAAAAATAGCTTTTCTTTGAACATAATAATCAAAAATACAATTATTTTGTATCTTAAAGAGAAACTAAACCCCAAATCAACTTTTTTTTGCTGATAATCTGTTTAAGTTGGTGTCTCATAGAGCTGGCTACAGGTTCTCACTATTTTGACATGTTAGTGCATATTAGTAGAAATCATAATTTAGTGCTAAAAACCGTCTGTGTTGCCCCCTCTTGAGTTTGAACGACGACAACGCATGCGAATTTGAATTCTCCATCTCAATTAGCCCTAACAGTGTTGCCTACGTAGGCAAAGGTTTGCTTACGTCACTGATTCTGGTGCCCATAATGCCCGTTTAGCCAGTTTTTTTTCTTCACAAACAAACTTTGAACAAATCTACAGATCGCACACTAGGGGGCGACACAGTTGCACACATCACCTTCATTGTAATCAGTCACTAAAACCTGTTTCCTTACACTCAGCCACAGATCGTACATTTATAATCAGAGCAAACGCTCCTATTAAGTTAGTAAGATGAAATATTGCCTCTAAATTCTACGTTTGAACTGAGTGTGCTGTAATGTGTAGCATTAACATATTGGACTACATGTCCCAAAATGCTGTGCCCCTTACTGGTTGCGTACAAGCTACTTCCTGTTGCAAACTAAACACGTGCAGTGCCATGTCCTCCTCATTATACATAATGCGCTACACCTGCCCACACTCACCCCCTGCACCTCACCCCAAAGCCTCCGAGCACTGCCATATCGCAGCGGTGTTTGGATTTTGTTTGTGGGTGGAGTAAGGCTCTGGCCACGCCCGTTTAGTTACTCTTTAAATGATTCCCAGTTCCAAGTGGATTTGCTACAAAATTAAAACTTGAATTGGCAGTCTAACGCTGTTGTGGGGGGTGTTTGTTGTCGATCACGTGTGAACTTACGTCTCGATGGCGCAGCAAATGTCCGACGCCGCCATGCCCTCCTTGCGCAGAGTAATGGCCAGGTTTTTGGCCCTGTTTGGCTCCATTAGACACACTTTACTGGGAGTCTTGTGGCCGAGCTTCATCCTCAAAGTGCCAATCTCTGCGGCAGGAGACTGGGCTTTGGTCTTGAACTGCTCTTCGAAAGCTATCATGTTTAGCTCCTAATCGAGAGCACAATAGAAAGCACAGTTGACGATATCAATATGTGCTGCAATACTTCAGACATAGTTGTGTATTTTTGTCTTACCTCCAGCACATGTTCGTCGTCCAGCTCCTTGAAGATGGTTCCTGTCACCTGGTTGGACTTAAGCGCCTGCCAGTTGAAAAGGGGCATGCGGTACTTGGTCTGGATCGTCCTCTTCTTCTTAGACACTGAACAACACATCACAAATATAAATGTCAAAAAATCCTCCAAAAATGAGTAAAACTGGAATGTGCTGCTAATAGAACAAGTATTTTGCACTTAAAATTGAAAAAAAAAAATCTAAATTTACCTGAAATTAGGCATATTTTCTCATTTTAAATGCAAAAATACTTGAACAATACTTGTTCAAATCAAAATACCAAAGTATTTCAAGATTTTACTTAATGTATATTACTTTATCTGGTGTGATATATACATTATTAATTTAAGAATTACTTTTATTTTAGAATCAGAATAGATTTTATTGCCAATGTCAGTGAGAGACAGTGGTGGAAGTAAAAAGTACAAATTATAGGTACTTTAACTTTACTCAAGTACATTTTATGATGAATACTTTTTACTTTTACTTCTCTACATTTTGGAGCCTGCATCTGTACTTTCTATTTCAATACATTTTTTAAATTGGGTTAAAAGTAAAAGTATTTTATTTTCAAAGTGACGTCTCTACGATGAACTGGTTTAGTCCCAGTTTAGACCTGGTTTAGTCCCAGTTTAGACCTGGTTTAGTCCCAGTTTAGACCTGGTTTACTTGTTTAGACCTGGTTTAGTCCTGATTTTGACCTGGTTTTGACCTGATTTAGACCGGAGTTAATGTATTACTCATTTAGACCTGGTTTACTCCTGATTTAGACCTAGTTTAGACCATGTTTAGTCCTGGTTTGATTCAAAGAACATTACTCTCTTAAATTCTTTCACTTTTTACTTATAAAGTACATTTTACATTGCATACTTGCATTGCATATTTTTACTTAAGTAGAAATTTTATCTGATACTTTTACTTAAGTAAATTCTTGGTCCTGTATCTGCAGTTTTGCTTAAATAAGAATATTGAGTACTTCTTCCACCACTGGTGAGAGAATTCACAAACTAGGAATTTGCTTAGTTTTTGGTCATTATCAAAAGAGTCAAGTTTGTGCAGACTCTCTTTTCTGCGTAGTAGAGTTTCCAAAGCTGTCAACTAGACCGGGTTGTTTGACTTGAACCGATGAGTGGGAAGAAGAGAGGCAACACATCAACTCAAATACCCCAGTCCAGACGCCTTCATTTATGCCTTCAGTTTTATTTTATTTTGCGTCATACTGGTCTCGTGTTTCATCAAGGCCCATTACCTATAGAAGGCGCAGCTCCAGCAGGGGGCGGCAGAGGCGGCGGAGGAGCGGCAGGGGGCGGTGGTGGTGGGGCAGCGGTGGGTCCCGGTGCAGCGGGAGGAGGGGGAGGCGGCGGAGGAGGCGGCGGAGGGGGAGGAGTCTGGACGTTTTCTGATGCAGCACTTTGCTCCTGTGTTTGCTTTGGTGAAACGTTTCCAGCGTCTGTCTCGTCTTGAACTGTGAATACGCATTTGGAAAACAATACTTTCATTTAGTCAGACAGATGAATAACACAAAATCTGAGCTAATATAAGTATCACGTGTCTCCATCTTAATACATTGGTTTTTAATACAGTATATTATTATATTTTCTGGACATTCAAAGGCACTTTACATCGCATTTATCATTTGCTCCACACTTGGTAGTCCTATCTTGTTCCAGACAAAGTGTTTATTTATTTACTTTAACCTCAGAAATCCCATTATTCTTTGATTCAAATTTATATATTCCCTTTACGAGGACAAATTGAGGAATAAAGAGTTGAGCACAATGTATGAAGAAGACCCATTTTGGAGCATTTCAAACTTTCCATGCCTCCTGAAATACATCTCACTACGCCACTGTTTCTTGTGAGCATTTATATGTCGTATGATAGTATTTTGTGGCAAAGTATGTGTAGTTTTGTCTTTGGTTGTGCCCATCTATTACTTGCACAAAGCTAGTCACCAAGCCGCAAGTAAGAAAGGTGCAGTCATTTAAGTATGTCTTTTCTTGTCATCGTTTTTCGCCTTCTTATGCATTGTTAATCAAAAAGCCACTAAAAATAGATACAAAATTCAAATCCAGACACATTTATGAGACCATACGAACCTTTCTGTATGACATGCTGGACTGTGGGCACCACCTGAACGTCCAGCTGTCCCGACGAAGACCGCTCCATCCTGATGAGCCCCTGGCTGACCAGAGCCTGGACTTTGGCCTCCAGCTCCTTCAGCGCCTGGTTGGTGCGCTCCCTGTCCCTCTCGATCTCTCTCTCGCGCTCTCGCTCCAGCTCCCGCTCCTGTTCGCGCTGCTGCAGGGAGCCCACCTGAGTGGACGACTCGCGGAGGCTTTCCTTTCGGTGCAAAAACACGGCGTTGTCATGTGTGCGGTCAGTGTGGATGTAACGTGACAGAGGAAATGTGGGCTACCTTCAGGAGCTCCACTTCTTTAGTGGCTTGAATCAGCTTCTTCTCCAGATCGGACACTTTCTCCGCCGCTTCCTTTTCGCTTTCTTGCAGCCTAGTGTTGAGCTGTAACAAATTCACATAGTTTAAACATAGAATTTAAACAAGTGGCTTAGATACCACAGAAGTGTAACCTAAATAAAAAATAATTCATGTTCATGAGACTAAAACTATGAATAAAATCTCCAGATATTTTTGCAGACTAAACAGAACTGACTCAAAACATGTGAACTTCAGGGAAACAGATTGAAAGAGCCTCATATCGTTTAAATTCACTGCTGAAGGAACAGGTCTGTGCTTGTGTTCATGTGGAGAAGAATATCATCAATACTGGTACTTCCACAAATATTTTTGTTGATTCATGTATTGGTCATACAGCTAATTATCAACAGCGTTTGGAACAATTGATCATCAGACTTGTTTGGTTGAACTAGCCCTCCACTGAAAATGGTTCCACATTTGATCTGACTATAATCCACCTATTGAGAATCACTGGTTGGAACTATAGAAACGTGCACACTATACTAACACAGTAGATCTTATATATTTCCCTGTCTACGCAGCTTTCATTCCCTATTCCACCATTTGGACATTTAAAATCATGAGATTTTTAATAAGCCACTTCTGGTGTGGATGCTTAGATTTCAAATTTTCATCACGCTATTACACAACTCCTGTGTCGGAGGTGTGGGAGGACAGGGTGCTTGTTTGAAATGTGGTTTTCAACACAAAATACAGCAAGCCGCTGTCAGTTCCCATTCCAAAGTTATGCACAAAAAATGTTGTAGAATTTTTTTTGAACTGCAATTGGGCACCCCTTCCAGCAGATGGTGCCCTAGCTTGCCGCCTGGTTCGCCTATGCCTGTCTATATCTATTGCTTGTAAACTTTTCGATATTCAAATCCAGATTAAAACTGTTGCCAATAGTTGTATAGCTCTACTTTGAGCAGTATTCGTAGAAATAGTAGCTATGGACAGATGGATACTTGCAGTGGGTTAGGGTTGACTTGGCATCCACACTGCCTACTCCATATACAGGTACTTGTACTCCTCCTATAGTATTTTCTCATTCTTCCTGTAGACCTGGCTGTGCACCTGTGCATTGTCCTCCTGTAGCTCCTCCATGTGCTCCAGCAGAGCGTTCTTGGTCTCGGCGTCCTCCAGCAGCGCTCCGACGTCGAACACATTGTCCAGATAGGCCTGAATCTGCACCAGCAGCCGGTCGCTCTCTGTGAACTTCAACGACTACGCAACAACAGACGCACGTTATTCACAGCGAAATTATACAGCTCTGTTTATTCCCATTTAAGTCCAATACAAAATGAATGTCCCAGTCATTTATTGTTGAAAAATCTACTCTTATATGAAAGTAGTACATTTCTGTAACTTATGAACAGCACAACTATGATCAAAAGCAGTGGAATAATTCTGCAGTTGTTGCATAGGGTCTATTTTTGTCTTATTTTTACTTTCATCATCTTTTTTCAAAACATTGTACTTACTAATGTATTAAGAATTGTATTTTTTAGCCAATAAAAATGAATAATAAATGATATTAGAATAGGACATAAAATGGTCTGAAACCTGCTGTACAATAGGACATAAAGTGGTCTGAAAACTCTCTGAACCTGCTGCTCCTTCTTATTAATACTATATTTTAGATGTTTTACTTCCCTCTCTTGGCTCTTTTAAAGCAGAGAAAAGGCCTGAGTCTAATTGCTACTTGCCTCCAGATACTCGTCCAGGCCGTGGTGAGTGAACTCGTGCTGCAGATGCACTCTGAAGTTCATGTTCTCCACGGAGTGCACCACAATGTTGATGAACTGCATACAGGCCACCTAGTGGACAAAAATAAGACTGATTGCTTAAATTGCAAAATGAAATTAAACTTAAATCCCTTGTTAAAGGCACTATACCTGATTTTCTTCCTATAGTAGTAGAATGAAATTAGTTTTTTATTATACTTTAAACCCAGACATTAGTGGAAACAATAATGTAAATCTAAATAATAAACATTTGTATCAATTTTATGAGTTTACAGGCTACTTTTCTTGCATATCTGTGTCAGTGCCCCAAAAAAGTGACCATGCAAGCTGTTAAATGTGCTTTTAAACTCATCTCTACGAAGAAATGGGATTTTAGAAATGTGTTAGGAAAGTTATGAACGTGTTTGGACCACAACTATGAATTTATTTTACTTGCTCCCTCTTTCATTATTTGTAATTTTTTTAATTATGAAACATCAGGTATAGTCCCTTTAAGTCTTTATTCGCTGAGGAAGATCTTTGGACTAAGATCGAAACGTCCAACACTTCAACTACAGAGTACAGATGAAGACTGAAGAATCTTGGTCTACGATGTATCATTAACAAAATGTGATTAAAAAACGTTCTCTGTAACCTACTTCAAGACCAGGGTGGGAAGCCTGAAGCCTTATTATTTTAGCCAGCTGCTGTGGGCTTTGAGCGGGGTTCACACTAAACAATCAGCCAAGTTGTTAAAAGGTTGACTTGGCTTTTTGAACGAAGTAGTGTATCCTATTTTAATCCATCGACACGCATCGTGCCCAGGCTTCATAATTAATTCACTCTGCCGGATTTGTGTGTTGAAACAGAAAAATTCATTACACAGAGGGGTACATTTTGTCACACCCGATGAGTTTTAAACAGATGGAGCCTGTGGAAACAGATGCAAGTGATATGCAAACTTGCAAGTATTACCAAAATTGTTAATCTTATGTTTTGGTAAGTGTACTTTTTTTTTTAATACTTCAACATTTATTGCGTGAATGCGTATGTCTATGAACCACAAAGCCTCACATTGAGATTCTGAAACCACTAAGTACATTTTGCATGATTTGGCAGCTCTTCTTATAGACCCTTTCATTGTTTGTAAACATTCCTGGGCTGAAAAGCTA